>VZUI01045929.1:0-20533 GCA_013401135.1 Cettia cetti | reverse complement strand
ACCGCGGAGCCCCGCCTGCCCCCTGAGGGCGCGGCGGGGCCGCGGGCGGCCGGTGCGGGCCGCGCTCGGTGCCCGCGGGGGCGGACGGGGAAGTCCCGACTTACCTGTCATTACTTTCTACGCCATCTTGGATCCACTTGTCAACGTCCCACAAAGCATTGTGGGAAAGGCCGGCCCTCCCCGCGGCCCGGAAGGCGGAGGGCGGCGGTGTGAGGGGACGGGACGGGAATGGGAACGGCAGCGGCATGGGGACTGGGACGGGGGCAGGAATGGGGGCCGGGTGGGGCCCACGACCGGGACGGAACGGCGATGGGGACAGGGTCGCGGTCCGTAGGGATGAGGATGGGGACCGGGACCCGCTGTCCCCTCAGCCCGGCAGCCGCTGAAGCGCTGCCCGGGGTCCCCTCACGGAACAGCGTCCGAGGCCGCCTCCGCGCCGCCCGCGCTAGAAACAGGCAACTTTGGGAGGTTTTCCGCGTTTCTTTTTTTCTTTTTTTTTTTTCCCTTTTTTCTTCCCTCCCCTTCCCTGGGCTCGGAGCGCAGCTGCGGAGCCCGAGGGTCGCTGGCGGGGCCGGTACCGGCAGCTGGGGGGGCCGGCCAGAGCCGGACACGGAGCCCACCCCTGAAAAAAGCTTGGAAATTACTTCTTCCTTTCTCTCAAGGTTTTTCTACTGCCTGAGTTGGATTTTTTTTTTTTTTTGTCTGTTCGGTTTTTGGTTTTTTAAATTATTTTCATGTGGCTTTTTAAAGTTCTTTCCTTCCAAGAAACCTGGGGGAGGCCGGGTGCGGGTGCCGAGGTGCCGGAGCAGCTCACGCTGTCACACCGTGTTTTCCAAACCCCTCTGCCGCGCTGAACGACTGCTGGTAACGCGTTTCTGGCTGCTCATGAATCCCAGAAACTGCTTTGCATAACAGTTTTATTTTCATGGAGTAATCTTCCCTGTTAGCTGTGTTTTCAGACTCTTTGGCAATCAGTCTTTAATACCTACGCTGTTTTGCAAACTGGCTTTTTCAAGGCGTTACCGGCTTAGCTGCTGTGGATGAGTGCCCTGTGCTCGGCATAGGCTGTTGTGCTTTAGGGCAAAGTGGACAAGAAATTGGGGAAAAGCAGCTTACTTCAGGATGTTAGGAAAATTTATCACCAAAACAGGATTCCAGGGTTTTTTAAAACTTTTCCTTCCCATTTAATTGAAATAAGATCCAGAGCATTTTAGTATTGGCTCTTCCTGTAAAATGTATTTACATTTATATTTAAATTTACGTCTAATGCCTCGTAACTCTTTGAAGACTAACCACCAGCCAAGCCTCTGATGCATTCCCACTGCAAGAAGATACTTGTGCCCAAGAAGGTTTTCAATATTCATCAGTAATGCATTTATAGAGTGCTCCTTGCAACAATGTAAATACAGGAGGAAATAAATCTAAATAAATCCTTTGCATTTACCACCCCAGTCTTAAATCAGTCTAGTTTTTAATTCAGCTTCATAAGTAGTTGGGAGTGCAGGTGTGCTGTCGCAGAGGGGAGTGAGGGTGGTCCCAGCCCCTACCCAGGAGATGCCATTTCAGGATAAAACCCTCCTGTGGAACTTGGCACAGGCCATCTCTGCTGCCAGCCTGCCACCTTTCCTAGTGCTGTGACTTGTGTTTTCCATGGGCATTGTGCAAGGAACAAACATCAAAGAAAGCTGAACCCACGTCTAGGATCCAACTAACTTTATGTCATTCAGTCAAGATTGTTGAAATTGGGGTTAGTACTTTCACTTTTGAGGCTGGTTGTTCTTAGTGAGCTTCATCTTACTGGACATTTTTTTTCTGTTAAAAAATGCAAAAGTTTTCTTCAATATAAATGATAATTAGAAAAAGCAGTGGAAGATAGAATTATCAATGCATGCATATTTTTAGTTATAAACACATATATCCCCCAAAGCTCATTTTGGAGAAGACAGAAATTTAGTCGGGTTTATTTTTCACATAACCCTTTTTTGAGTCCATTTGTTCTGAATATTTTTTAATAATGTGCTAAGAAAAAAACTGTGTGGCAGTGACTGAGTTCTTATCACTCTCTGTGCCTGCTGATTTAAAGTTCCAGATTGGATGTACCGAGAGGCACAGGCTGCTGTGAAAAATGGCAACTGTGCCCTGTAGGAACAGCCCAGGAAGGAGCTGGGGAGGACCATGGGAGCCTGGGAATCCCAATGTCTAAAGCAGAACGTGGAGATGTGCCCCTGCACCCGCTGCTTTTAATGATCTTGGTACTTTAACCCTTCCAGCTTCCATTTGAAGGAGGTTTTGGTCTATTTTGTGGTCAAGTGTATTGCATAAACCCTCAGAGGAGACGACAGAGGCTGGACAGGGAGCCAGCAGCTCTGGGAGGGGGGAGGCTGCCAAGCACTGCCCCGTTCAAGCAGAGCTGCAAGCCTGGAACAGCTCTCCTGTCCTCATGTGCTGTCCCCTCCACGTTCTTTCAAGGCCCTTGTTACCAGAAAGATGAAGATTGTTGGTCCAAAACAAATGGGGCTCTAAGGACTCATTAACCTTGGAAATTCTGCTCAAAGTGAGAATCGTAGCAACTAACTTAAGGGATGAGATCCCAAATCCAAAGGGCCTAAAAAAATTAAATTTGACTTCAGAGCCACTTCTGTGGTAACATCCCAGGAGGCAGAGAATGGCCCAGGATCAGGTTACAGATTACCTAGGAAGAAGGCAACTCGTAGCTTTCACTGACATGTTTCAATACATTATTAAAGGATAATTTAACAAAATAAGATTATTATATTCCTACTGCTGTGAGAGGAACTCAGTATCTAGCTCTGAGACTTCTCTTTCCTTGGTTTGCATTACCCCAGTGGAAGCTGCAATTTTGCTCTCCAACACACCATTCACAACGCCCCAGGACGAGCTGACAAGCCAGGCTGTCACTGAGCACTGGGTGGGGCACAGGACCAGAGGTGTTGTTACATGCTGACTACTGCCTTGCGTTTCCACAATTGGTCAGGCTTCCTAAATTGCTGGAACCCAATGGGGTTTCATGGCAAAAAGAGAGCTTGCAGTGCTAGGCTTCTGCCCAGAGAGACTGGGAGCAGGGGGTGACACAGAGTCTGGGGGAGAAGAAAAGCAACAGTGGATGTTGGAAATGTAAGAAATACCAAAGGTATAATGGGGAAGCATGAAAGAGTAACAAAGACAAGGAATTCCCTCTCAGCATCATGAGACTTAAATCGATTCAGATCCTCAAAAGCCTAACAGTGATATTTCAAGGGACTCATTATAATGGTAAAATATTAAAAACCCTCCAATGAATGCAGCAATATCAAACTCAATTCCACTTGTACAATTTTTTAGGATCTTGAAATCTTTCAAATAGCAATTGAAAATAGCAATTTCTTACTGGATGTTTAAGAAAGGACACCCTGCCAGGGACCATGTGTGCAAGGAATCCCTGTACAGAAGCCCTAACATCCCCCCTCCTCTTCAGTCAGGATTCTGTAAACCATGCTGGCTTCCAGGGCTTCCCCTATTCTGTGAAGCTAGGAGCCGTGCCCTGGTCCTTGGAGAGTCCAGGCTCCTTGCCAAAATCCAGGGTTTGAAAAGCTGGGGCCACTCAGGGCTGCTAGGCTCCCTGCCACGAAGCAGAGATCTGAGCAGAGCGCTGAAAGGTGTGGCACAGATTCTGGCAGAGCTGGGAACTCTCAAACCCTCACTTGCTCCAGGCCTAATGGAGACTTGGTAACCAAAGAGCCCTGGAGCCCTGGCTCACCCATGAGCTGCACACTTGGAATCACAACTGCAGCTTGGTTTCTACATTTTCTATTTCAAAACAAAACCATTCTAAGTATTTGAAACTTATACTGCTGCTTTTTTCTTTCTCTTCTGCTTTCACAGGAAATTCAGAAAATCGATTTCCATTCTATGCTCAAGTTCACTCCCATTTCTGGGAACTAGTATTTTGTGAATAGAGAAAAATCCATTTTCAATCAGCTCCACTCACTATGTCTAACCAGAATGCAGGAAAAACCATTAAAATTAACATGTAAGAGTAATAAGGTCACAACAGAATACATTCATCAGGGAATTGCCTCCCTGACCCTGCAGCCCAACATCCCAGCAGGCTTCTCAAACAGATCGTTCACCCCTGAGCAACAAAACAACAGGAGGCCTTTCTCAATGGAAGTGCCAGACAGATTGCAGCAACAGGAGCAATGTTTTTATTGTCTTAGCACACTGGACCTTTATAAATTTTTGAACTCCCTCAGAAGCAGCAATCATGGGAAAGTAACAGAAGTTAAGTGGTTTAGCCTCTGCCACAAACAAGGCAGTGGTAGACCTGGGATTAGATAGCAACAGTAGTTCTTAGTCTTGGTAAACAATAAAGCAAACTCTTTCTGGGCAGCCATTAATGTCTGGTTATTAGGCTGAAGAGTAGCAAGTTTTGATTTTCCAGCATGAAAATTCCCCTGGAATTCCTCCAGAGTCCTCTAATGAACAGATGATCTCAACTTTAATCTTACTTCATAATTATCCAAGGGTAACATTTCAACGTGGACTCCTTAAGCACATGTAATTTCTAGAGCAAGTAATATTCAAACGAATTCATTTCTCCTTTGATCCACAAAATGAGAGTGTTGAGAAGCAACCAGCAACAAGGGGATGTTGAGGGTACACTGAGGGGATAGAAACTACAAAGGTCAGAGTAATGTGATGGTTTGATCCCACACTGTCAAGATCAAAGATCTTCAGTCTCGGTGCATTTCTTTAAGAAACTAGCATGTCTTTATGCTGACCTTTGATTTGCTCATGGAGGAGTTACAGCTGACATATATTTGACATATATATTCTTGAGATGAACTAGCACCAAAAATTTAGAGCTTTTTTCCCTAGCAACCTGAATGTGACAGCCTTTTCGAGATAGGCTCAAGATACACTTCCATTTTTATCAATGGTAGTTGAGGAAAAAAAAACCCTAAACAAACAAACAAAAAAAAACCCTAAACAAACAAACAAACAAAAACACCAACAAAGCAGCAAAAAACCACACCCAAAACACCACCACACCTAACCCAAACTTGAGGCTAAACAGATTATTTTCCACTCACTTGGAGTTGCCCTATAGCCTAATAATTCAAGAGTTTTGTTTTAAAACTTCTATTTTAACTTTGTGATGTATGAGGAGGGAAACCCTAAGGGATTCTTGCTTCTGGCAACAAGAACTCAGAACACAGCAGAAATCTCACTCTGAGGACAGGGAGGGAGTCCCCCTTGGGCAGTGTGTTCTAAACCAAGACTAAGGTGTCTCAAGTGAGAACAAAAATCTCTTTCAGATCAAAAGGCAGAGAGCTTGATCATTGTGGATCTTTGGCACAAACAAGACTATGAAAGTGAACCTTCATAATCCTTCTGAACTGACTTTGAAGGAGATACCTGAGCTGTTGAAAGATAAAGAGTTCTTCCATGTTCTTTCTAATGCTGACAGCAAAAGGTGGTTGTGAGGGGAGAGAAACCCCTTCCTCTCTCCAACAAACTCTAAATGCAGCCAAAGGCAGCAGAGAGGGATAGAGCCTGCACAGAGAGGGATGAGAATCTGCAAGAAATCCAGAAAGAAGAGCCAGGGAACCACTGAAACATTCCACTCTAGCACAAAAAGGAAAAGAGGGTTGGCTGGGGAAACAGGTCCAACAGATCTGAAAGAAGCATCAGAGGCTTAAATGCTTGGGGTTGAAGGTTCCAGACCAGACAGCAACTGGAACAAAAATGTTTATGATAAGAACAGGAAGAGGCAAATTCCCACTTCCCCTGATGATCCATTGTTCCCCTCTCTGACAGCTCTTGCCTCAGTTTCCAGATGAGGCATTCTTTTTAAAGCTACTTTGTCCATTGTTCTGACAGCAGCCAGTTTTGCTCATGCATGCTACTGAAGCCTCCCAAAATGACCAGAACATCCCATGCTCAGAAACAGTCACAAGATTTTAAACAACTTGTACAGCTGGGATTGTAATACATTAGGAAGTTAGAAGCTAAACATTCTGTGCATTCTGAATACCTGTTCCTGTTCCTTCCCTTACTGATAGTTCAGCTGTCTTTTTGTTCTTCAAATGCAGTGAGCTGGACTGGAAAGGCTTTGAAAGTTACAAGCCTTCCAAATTACATTCCCAAGCTTCCCATCAGCTATGTCTAAAGTCTGCACTTCAAATGCAAATCACTGTTTACAAGCTTCCATCTTCTCCTGTCCCTTCAGACTTCCCTCACTCCTCACTCAAAATCCCTGTTTGGAGTTTCCCAATTTCTGTGTATTCACATGAAAGAGCATTAGTCTCAACTAAACTCAGTGTGCTTGTAAAGAGATGGGATTTACATACGTCTCAATACATCATTTACAATTCCAGTCTCTACTTAATTAATTATGAACAGAATGGTTATGGCTAGCATTAAAAATCATTCCAAACCAGAGAAAATTCAATAGAAGTTCCATTGATGCTTACTACACTATTTGTTCTACTATTTTACTTCCTTAAAAAAACAGACCAGGGGAAAAGTCCACAGCTTCCCTCCATTACAAGGAGGTTAAAGTAAATAATATCTGCATTATCTGCTCAGAATAAAACACACTCATGATGAGAAGCAGCAGCATCCAAGTACCAACTTAGCTAACTCATCAACTGCCACTGTAGCCCTTAAAAACTGTAAAAACAAAACAGGCAAAATTAGTGACTTGCATCAAGCAGACAAAGGTTTAGGTACTTATTCATGTACTGATTGCTTTGGCAGTTCAGAATTAATTAATGAATTCTAATTATAGTACCAAATCATGAGAGACAGCATTATTCTTAAGCAAAAACATCCAGAATTTTCTTCAAGAGTATCTTGACATAACTTTACGATATTATTTTAAGTTACCTCTTTGTAAAACCCTAGGATTTTATTATTTACAATATATCCTCTCAATCACAGCCTCAAAAATAGTCCTGTAATGAAATAACCACAGAATTATATGTTAGACAGGTAAGGGCAAACATTGAAAAAAAAAAGAATCACGAGACTATTATTATACAGGCAATACAGTTTTATTCTGTTCTTTCACCAAGTGTAGCAAAAACATTTAACAACTGAATGAATAATCAAGGGAACTTAATTGTCAACAGGAATTTCAGAATTATGTTCTAAATTTTAGACCAGGAAGGCTTGACAGGGAGAAAACAAACCATATACACACTTGTAATAATAGTCTCTATTATGAAGATTTAATGCCTTCTTTAAAAGCACTGAGATTATTGAGGCACCTTACTGCAGGTTATGGATCATCTCTTCTTTGGCAATGAGATGTGTGGTTTTGTTAACTAGGGCCATGAGGGAGTTGAGTTTGTGAGACCAGTCATTGAGTATATTGTTTGGGTCCTTAGGCCTCTGGAAATTGATAATTCCTGCCAGCCTGTCTACTTTAGCAAAGATGGTTTTATTAACTACTAGGTTAGACAAGAACTCCTCCGATTCCTGTAAAGACAAACAGCACTACGTCAAGAAAATAGCATTTTTACCTACAAAACACCAGAATTCCTCCCCAACAGCATGAAAGCACCAGGAACAAGATTTTCTTTATTCATAAGTACAGCTGAAACAATGTTGTACTTAAGAAAAATGCAGGATGCTTTAATATTACACATTGGCAATGCAATGTACTAACACAAACTATTAAAAAAAACCTTTTTGTTTTGAATTGACCTATATCTGATTATCTTTCATCAAACTAAAGCTTAATATACAGCCCCAACAGACTTTTACACTTTGGAGTACTTGGCTACACAGATACCAGAGTGAGTCATGTGGCAAGCAAGGCTTGGGAAAATCCCAGTGAATTACTGACCACTGTCAAAAAGGGTTATTTCTGAGTTTGTGGGAAAAGCAGATTCCATGGAAAGGGCAAAGCTTTTCATTTGCACTCAAAATACCAGGATGTGTCATTCTACTTGGAAAGCTCTTGGAAAAGACAAAGGGTGGTGGCAGGAAGACCCCTCAACCCCACATTCCCAAAGTGCCACCACCTATGGACAGGGACAGGTGAAGGACCCTCTCTTCAGTCAGTTTTCATCACTCACTGACAAGAACTTTTTAACACTGAAACACCAGACAAGAAGCTCCAGCATTTACACAAGGCCTTGAACATAAATGAACTTCTAAGAGCAGCTTTTGCCTTATGGCCATGTGTGTCACCCTGTTTTCAGCCTTCAAAATTGGAGTCAGAATTTTTTCACACATTCTCATGTAAACAAAGCAATGATTTTCAGAATCCTTTATCTTGTTTACATTCTTTTCTGTAGGAGGGACAACAGATGGACACCTTCTAAGACCAGTGGAATTGAAGAGGTTGAACCTCAATCTTCCAATGTGGTCTCTTTTCTAGAAATCTATATAAGCTGAAAGAAAAATTAAACTTTCTCTTTTCCACACTCCGACTCTGCCATGGTCACTGCGTTCCCCTCGTGACAGTATTGCGCCACATGTGCATCATGAAACTGAGTTTAAGGTTTAATGAATAGTTCTTTATCTCCCATAAAGGCAGAAAATTAAATCAAACAAGAACATTACTCTGATGAATACTCACATCTCCGCCACAAACACACTCCCCCCCCTTATGTAAAAGGAAAAAGCAAAGCAAGACTTACATCAACGGACAGATCCAGGAGTTGTGCCATTCTCTTCATTGTAATTCTGGTATAATATTTAGCCATTATTCTAATATTCTGGAATAAAAGTGTTCAGAGTAGAGGGTTATGTGCAAAAAATAATTGAAGCAGGCTGCAAAAATATAAAAGTCCATGTTAAAAGCAGATTAGGAACTGTAGCACTCTAATGGCAGTCCAGCATGGGGGACGTGAGGGGGTGTGAACAAAGAGCTCTTTTGCTGTGGAAGGTATAAAAATCTCTACATGATAAATTATTAAGAAATTAACCAAATTTGAATTTAATATAAAGCAGGACTATCAGATTTATGCTTTATTGAAACATGAATGCTAAATGTCATTGAGTGGAATATGCTTTTGGTGACAACTATGCCAAATATAAACATACAATAAAGATATAAAATCTTGAAATACAACACAACAGAAAAGACACTATACCTTCTGTTTATTAGCTACTTTTTTGGCTTCTTCATGATTAAAATACAGCAAACAAAAAGCATTTTTAGCTGAGGCACTGAGTAAACAGCTACTGTTTACAGACACTGATACTTACATGTTCCACAACTCTGTTCTTTAAATCTTTCCATCTCTTTTCACCTTCCTCTGTACAGCCAAAAACATCTGTTGCAGGACTGTCAAGGGATCCTTCTCTCAATTCCTTCCCATATTCTTCAACTAGGGCACTCCACCTCATCAGCTCCATGGTGGTGAATAGTTTTAGGAGGTCTCTAAATGGTTTAGTACAGTTAGATTACAATCCTGTATTAGTAAGGCCTGGTTCGTACTTAAAATAGATCAAAGGCATAATTCAAAATGTTTTATTCCTATTACCATAAATAACGGGGACAGCTCAAGTCAGACTTTTTCTCTAACAAAAATCATTCTCTTACAAGAGACATTTATTTTCACATAGAACAACCATGACATTTTTGCAGTATTCTTAATGCAGCATTAAATTCAGAGTTGCTTACAGCAGACTCAGCATAAAGAGATTTACTTGCACTGTTAGAGACATTTTTTAATCTAAGAATTGGTTATTAGAAAGGATACTTACTTATACTTGGGGATTTCTTCTAGCTTTTTATCACTACTAATTCTGTGCACCAAATCAGACTGTTCATTGTCATAAGGTGAAAGAATAACATAAAGAACAACGCTCTTCAGTGCCTGTTTGAGAGGAGAGAGTGTGGTTTTTTCCCATGATTAAACAGAGGAATTGCCAAAACTTATACAGAGCTTAGAGTTCAACATGTAAAAGATTTAAGCTCAATGTATTAAGAAATAAAGGTGAAATTGATGTCATCTTTCAGAAATGAACTGTGGTACATTTAAGTTGACACAGGTTAACCAAAATTCTAGTATTTTGAATAAATACATGAAGAAAAATAAACTTTTCAAACAGGAAAGACATGTACTGCACACACAACAGCACCACTGAGACCACACTTGCACAGCTGTTTGTAATCTCTACACTTGTATGAAACAGTTGAGACATTTCAATTTCAAAGGTAATATAATGAAGATGTTGCTTATAAACATTCTTTTGAAATCCACTCTATCATATCTGTTTTCAACTAACCAATTTGTTAATACAGCCATTTAAGTAAAAACAGACTGATGAGCTATTTCATCCACTGTACACTGATGTGGTAAGAGATGGGTATTTGTCATATGGAAATACAGACATTTTGCATGGGAAGTTTTTTTACCTGTTGCCACTTTTCACTTTCAGCCTGGATACAGGGAGTGTCATAAATGGCTCTGTAGTGCTTACAGATGGAGAGGTAGGAGCCTTCATGCTGATCCAGCTGGATCATTAAGTTGTAGTATTTCAACTTTAGTTTCTGAAACAGTATCAAAAAGTCATATTAACACAGCTCCATGACAGGTAAATGAAATTTAACTGAACCCCAGAAAACAGAGGGATTTTAATAAATACACCTGGACTTGAAGAGAGGCAAGTAAGATTAACATGGGGGGGGGGGGGAGGGAGAAAGAGTGAGAAATCCTCCAATTACTTACTTCTGTGTTTTCTTCTTGAAAAAATTTTGTATTAATTTTTTTGCTGATAATTTGAGTCCGAATATAGTCTTTTACAGCTAGACAGAGTCTCATCTGCTCCAAGATAAATTCTACACGTTCCTTCTTTTCCATTGAACCGTAGGTTTCCACCTGAAATGAAATTATAACTACTTAATGTTGTCAAAGCCAAATCGAGTGAAGGCTTAACTGTGCCAGAAGAGTGGGAGGTTGTCTGGAAGGGGAACAACAAAACAACAGAAGAAAAGCTATTACAGAGCAAGTGAAAATGGAATGAAGGTTATTCCATTTTAATTATTGCCCTCACTTACACCAAAGAATCCTCCAACACTAAACTCAATGGACTAGGCAGAGAATTGAAATCTAAGCAGAAAATATTTTATGTAACCCAACCATGAGATTAACAAAAGCAGTTAAAGCTGAACTGCATTTTCACTAATAACAGTTCATCTCATTCCAGGCATTTCTGCAAACATACCTGATTCAGTCTGTAAACAATCTCAGAACTGTCAGAATTAATTGCTACTGCTGATGCAATTCTGAGTTCCAAGGCGTTACCTGCAACTCTTGCAGAATCGAGGCAGCCTCTTTCACCTCCCCGTTCTGCTCCTTTATTGTTGCAAGGGTCTTTGTCAGGCGAGCGCGCTCAATTTCCACGTATATCTGCAGGCAGAAGGAAGAGTTTAAACTCTGGAATTTTCTAAAGAGGAGTGCTAACTCTGAGACTGCAACCCCACTGGGAAATACACTTGATACTGCCATCACACAACCACTTAATTTGTTGTGTATCCATCCACTACACTGGCACAGTCCACAATATACACTGATGAAATGCAATGAATAACTGACAGGCCAAACTTTTTTGGCCCAAATTAATCTATAAAATAATGTCTACAATGACCTACAACTCTTCAAGCAAACACAAAAGGATATGCACTGTGAATGAAGTATTGCATACTCTTTCTGCTAGAATATATTGAAAGAGATGGGAAGTTACACTTTAATGGTTAATGTGTAGTAAGCACTACACATTAAATTATTTCACTTACTCCTAACCAGCCATTAATCAACAAGCTTGATAACTAACAGTTTACACTTACAGAAGTCATAACGTTGACACAAATTTCCCTAATTCAGAATTCTTTCTTTCCTTAAAGGAAAAGGAACGCAATACAAGTAACTCACTTGGTATCACCTTCTCATTATCATAACTATATATAATACCTCCTGCTAAGTGCAGGAGAAATTAAATCAAACCTGCCTATTTCCCTAACAAATTCAAGTATGTAACATCTTAAAAAGTGAAAAGGAAATGGCATTTTAGAATTTTGAAATGTATTACTAACTATATTAATAACACAACCGGATACCTACATCATAGGAACATGACCAGTGTTTCAGCATATTATTTAAATATGGAAAATATCTGCAGTCTTTTGGAAGGAAATAAACTACTTGGCTTCTCAGAGTAACTCAAAAATTAGTTTTAGTCTTATTTGCACAAGATTAAAAAAATAATGCTATGAAACTACGTTTTTAAAGAAGGCAAACATTTTTATTCTGCCTTTTAGACACTGAGTCTTAAAACAAAACCTTACTTTTCCTTCTGTGACCATGCGCAACGTGTCGATCAAGCGCAGCTTGACTGGTAAGTCTGTGATTTCTTCAACGTAAGTGCAGCACTGCTGGACCATTTTAGCAACTGCCTAGTATGAAAACAGAAGGGAAAAACATACTGTGGTTTTAGATTTCCCTAATGAATTCAAGCTGTAACATTCAGAGGTAAGCAATAAAGTTTCACATCACACTAAAGAGACTCATTTCAGCAAAAAGCACACAAGACATCTCCTCTCTTTGATTCATGAAGATGTGTACAATGATGATGTTAGAGACTGATGCTACAAAGCAAATGTGATGCTGTTCTGTCACTTTTCTCATCTCAGTTTTTCCAATATTGAAAATAATCCACGCTATGCAGTTCTAGCCTGAAAAGCAACTCCTCTTCTGACAAATCCACAGGACTCACATGGACTGGTAGAACTTCTCTGCTTGCCCTAAGACCTGCACGGCTGAAAAGATCTGTACCTTCTCTTAACTGTGTGCACTACCCTCTCTCCTTACAACAGCTGTAGACTCCTCAGGAAGGGAAGGAAGAGGGAAGATTTCTTCCTTCAGTAGCAAGCACAGGTATGGGAATGTGCACTTCTGGTAACAACGCTGACAAGGCAGGCAGAATTTATATTAAAATATCTACTTCTAAAACAAAACCCAGAATTAAACTTTGAGAAATGTCTTCCTCAAGAAGATTCTCAAAATTCACCTGGAATGATCCACAGCTTCAGTTACAGTGTGTGCAAGTCAGAGAACTAAACTGTACTCCTACTTTTACACACACTTGAGATGATTCTGCACACAAATCAATGGGTAACCTTTTCCTTCCTAAAGCAATGATACCATTAAAATTACCTGCTGCTCAAACTGAACACAAAGAGTGCAATAAACTTTGCACTTCCTTAAATGCAAGTGCTTTATGCCACAGTATGCCAGTTTCAAAAGCAAGCATGCAAAGCACGTATGAGCACATAAGCATCTTACATGAGCACAATAAAATGCAATAACTATGTTTTATATACATCTGAACATGAATAAGGAGTATGTCTACAATACACACTGCAGAAGAGTGCAAAGATGAACTACCATCTTCACACAGGAAATCCCTACACACATGGGAAAACCAGATACCTAATACAGCTCCAAAATACAATTTTATTTCTTGTTTCAAAGGATTAAATTCACCTGTTTTAACTGACTTCTTCTCTTTGATAGAAGAATAATATTTTCATTAAGAGCATCCCAGTCTTTAGCTTCGTAACACATTTTCACTATGGCAACTAAGATTCGGGATGTGGAGACCATGTCAGAGGCCTGTAACAAACCAAGAGCGTGTTAGAGACAGGATAAACAACTGCAGCCTTCCAGCACAAAGGGGAAGAAATCATCGTGTCTGCTCTCACTGATTTGCTTTTTAAAGAAAAGAAAGATTGATACTCCAAGGATACTCCAAGTCCCTTCACTTTAACCCAGTGGAACTTGAGGCGTGCAGCACATCCCAGCACCAGCACGCACTACTCACCGTCCGTGTTTGTTTTTCCAGGGAGAGAAGGTTTTCAATGACTTCTTGCAATCTTCCTTCCTAATAAGACATGCAAACAATTATCTCCATGAGTTAAGAACATAATTCAGTTTAAACTGAGAGTAATTTAAATTCCCACATAAATAAAAACACAGACCAGCCTGTACACTATTTTTTAATTTTTTTTTTTCTTAAGAAAATGTCTGCATAGCACTTACTCTAAATACAAGGTTCTACACAGATAAAACTGGAGAGGTACTAGTTTCATTTTCACACAACACATGCTCTAAGTTGTCTGCCTTGGGAGAGAAACCTGGTGAGTTTCAGACAGGTTTGGTGAGCTCACGTTCACTGAGCTGCGTGGAAAACTCATTTCTTCTCTGGCCAAAACAGAGTTTTCGGTGAGATCAGATATGCAATTAAATACCTTGGCAAAAAAATTCTTCTGCTATTACTTTCACCCATATTCATGTCTTAATTACAGAGTATTATACAAAGCATTAACTACAAGTTTTACAGGCTAAGCTTGGAATTATAATAATTCTGGGTCTGGAGGGGTTTTGAGAACTGTATTTGCTTTTGTTTAGAAGAGTGTAAGATATGACAATGTACTTTTAGTTCTAAGTTGCAAATCCTACCAAATATCTAGTTAAAAAAAAGTTAATATGACAGCCCACGGCAATAGTGGGGCTGCAAAAAATGGTTAGAAACTAGAAACAAAAAAAGGTTAGAAAATTAGTAACAAACCAAAGAAAATGAAATTGTTTCTAAAACAACCCAGCTGAAATATTTTAGACTACATACAATGGTTTGTCAAGCATGTGCTCTCACTACCCCAGAGTTCATATGTTTTGCAGAATAAACATGGCCATGGTGTCCATTCCTTTGCAGAGCTGTGCCTTTGGGATAAAATCCCTGTGCCTGCTCTCCATACAATAGTCTTAAAATAACCTAAGATGCAATTTATTTATCTTCGGGCTACTGCCTTCAGAACTGTACATGTGTGTCTTTCACAATGAGAAGCGTGGATCAGGCAGAGCATTTGCAGCATGTAGAACCAGATGCCATCCAACTGGGACAACAAACGACAGCGACAACAGGGACAACAGCGACAACAGGGAACCTGCGGCTGCCCCATCCCTGCAAGTGCGCAAGGGCAATTTGGACTAGTGGAAGGTGTCTCTGGCCACGGCAGGGGGTGGAATGAGAGGAGTTTAGGGCTTCTTCCAACCCAAACCATTCTGTGATTCCATGGTTCTGTCTTTTCTGAGGTCTGAGCCACACAGGAACCTCCAGCCCACAGGAGAACTTTTTCATAAAACACCGATGCTCCATCACTATGACCCCAGGTGGAACACACCCTGCGGTCACCCAGGGCGGTGCACAGACGTTGTTTACTGAGCCGAGGGAGGCAGAGGGAGCCCCAAAGCCCGTCCGGGCTCAGTTCCTCCGTTCCACCTCCCTGGACTCGCACGTAACCGAGTTAAAGGATGCCCAGCGCTGCTTGTCCAACCTCACCCAGGACCTGTTACACGAAAGCAGCTCTGGAGCACAGTGCCCGGGATGAACAAGCAACTCCGCGTTGAATGGCCAGCAGGGAAGAGCCACGGCCCTTGTGGTGGACTGGGGCCCTCTGGTTCCCTCACCCGCGAGGCTGCGCCCCGAAACCTCGTCCCGGCTCAAAATCACGGAATAGGCTGAGTTGGACGGAACCCACAAGGATCATCGAGTCCATCTCTCGGCCTTTGTTTTGCACAGACATCCCTAAGAATCCATACGTTTGAGAGCGTTGTCTAAACATTCCATGAACTCTGGCAGGGTTGGGGCCGTGATCACTGCTTTGGAGAGCAGTTCCAGTATTCGGCCACCAACCTCCTTCCTGCCCACCCTTCCACACAGCCCAGAAACAGCAGAGCCGACCACTCCTTCCTTTCCTCAGCACTGCACGGAGAGCCCGCGACCGACCCCTCAACACCGCATCGTGGGGCAGGATGCGGCCGCGGGTCGCTCCGGGCCGCCTCCACGCGCGGCCTAGCGCGCCATGACTCAGCCCGTCCGCCCCGCCAGGCTTCTCTCTCGCCTCACCTGCGCCAGCCGCTCGCATTCGGGCAGCCTCTGATCCACGGTCGCGCTGTAATCCACCTCCATTTTGACGATGCGGCCATCGGCCCGCTCCGCGCCGCCCTCCGCCATGTCCGCCCGCTCCGCCGCCTCAGCGCTCACCGGAACCGGCCGGGCCCGCGCGCAGGCGCGCCGGGGGCAGCCCCGCCGAAGGGCCCCGTGCCGCGGCAAGCAGGCACTGCCGTGGCCGCCGCCGGCCGCCTCAGGACCCGCAGGGGGGAGGTGCCGCCTCTGAGGGACCCGCCCCGCCCACGGCCCCTCGCAGGGGACGGAGTCCACGAGGCGGCTTTCTGAGGGGCCCTGTCCTTCAGCCCGCTCTTCTGAGGCGTTACCGACTCAACCCGCTCGTCTGAGGAGATTATCCCCTCAGTCTGCCCCTCTGAGGGGAGCTGTCCCTCAGCCCGCTCCTTTGAGGGATTCCCCTCTCAATCCGCCTCTCTCAAGGGACCCGGCCGGCGATCTGCCCCTCTGAATGGATCTGCCCCTCAACCCGCTCCTCTTAGCCCCAGGCTGGCCGGGGGAGACTCCCCGGCACC
This sequence comes from Cettia cetti, assembly GCA_013401135.1. Classification (NCBI taxonomy): domain Eukaryota; kingdom Metazoa; phylum Chordata; class Aves; order Passeriformes; family Sylviidae; genus Cettia; species Cettia cetti. Next base: position 4,031 of record VZUI01045929.1, on the reverse strand, counting down.
AGGAAGGGCAGCTGTGAGTTGGTGCCAGATGTGGCGATGACATCTCCCGGTGACATCCCGCAGTGACAGCTCCCGGAGTGCAGTCACGGCCCCCAGTGTGCCCCTCAGCACGGCCACGGCGCTCGGCACTGTTGCCACAGGAGGATGGTGGGTTTGTGCTGTTCTGCGTTTGGGGACAGCCGGGCCGTGTGGGCACGTCAGGTGTGGCCGCAGTGGAGCACTCTGGGTTCTGTAGTTGCTGATTTCACCTTGGGGATTTCATTGTATCTCGTTCCAGCCCTGAGGCTTTTAATCACCTGGAATTGCTGGAGAGGTGGGGGAAAGGTAGGACACCCCGTGGTTTTTAAGAGCACAAGCATCCTGATCTAGATAGTGTTGCACCATCGGTGTGTTTGATAAGTTGTGAGATGTTGGTGTGACGCCTTGTGTACAGGTTGCCATCATTCCCAACACAATTTCATACACTACATAAGTTTCATGCACTGGGGAAATTCAGAAAAATTCCCTTGTGTGTGTGCAGGCAAACACCTCAAATGCTCAGGGAACACCCTGAATCAGAATCATAGAATGGTTTAGGTTGGAAGGGACTTTAGGATCACCTAATTCCAACCACCTGCCATGCAAATCTTTGGATGTTATTTAAGATTTCAGAAGTTACCATGAAACTACATTTTGTGTTGTGTTACTTTCAGCTCATCCTACAGACCAACATGTTAATGTGGCAGTGGGGTATTTGAGATAACTGCTTTAAATCTTTTGTTGACAGAATTAAGACTGAGTTCCTACATCTGCTGCACTGGTGTAAATTCAGAGTAATTTAATTAAGTGAATTCAGAGCTCCAATACTGTATTTTGCAACTGTGTCTGACACATGCCTTCCAATTAGCACAGCAGAGACCATGGGCTTTGAATCACTTTCTGTTTGAACACAAACTTGATTTGAAAAGTCTGCTAACGGAATTTATCCATTATCCTTAATCATTTTTTACTTAATTTCAGTTGACTTAAGTAATGAAAATACATGCATCACACAGAGTGTGTCAGTTGTTCTTCCCTAACTCTGGCCATTTACAAATCTTTACAGAGCTTTTATTTTTACAGTCTCATGCTTTTAGCTCATGGTAATATTAGTATATTTTTACAGGGGATGGATTGGGAGTGATGGCCTCCAGGGAGGTTAAAAGTCACATGCTAATCTAATTGAACATAGTCCCATACACAGCAGTTTGGTTCAGACAAGTGAGTGAAAGAGGAGGAAAATAAGTGCCTTCTGCAATTGTTGTTTTCCTTTACCTGCATGGGTATACTGGGAAATGAGGAGGCAGCTGTTGCCTCCAGTATAGAATCCCTGAGTGCCTAAAAAATAAACTAAATTCTTAGTCAAAAGTACTTAGTGAAACACCCAAAGAAACAGCTTGGCCCTTACTGTCTCTTACTGTGAAGCGACACTTTGCTGACACAAGTCCATCTGGAGTTCATACTCAGCATAATTTAACATATGGGCTTTTTCCCCCCAGGTCAGAAATGAAAAATGAGTGAAAAATGTCTCATTTTCACAACAGAGCATCGAGAGCATGTTGCAGAGGTAAGAGTAAAAATTTCTGCCAATTCATGGAAAGCAAAACCCAAAAGTGAGGCAGGCATGCTTGGCAGGCACTGCCTGGCTGGGGAGCTGGAAGTTTTCTGTCATCATGTCCCTTGGGAAGCATTTGGGGAGTGTGCTCTGGAAAGAGCCTGGGCACTCCCAGTGGGGGGTTGTAAGGGATTTCCTTGGGGTCACTGTTTTCCCCGTGTGCAATCAGCACAAGACAGAGCTGTGGTTTGGGGTGACTGGAGGATGTTTTGCTGCAGGTATGGGAATTAGTCTTGGTTTCCATTTTAAGCAGGTTCTGTATTTGACACACTGCTTTCTGCAGAGCTGCTTTGTTAATGTACACAGAGCTGTAAGGTTTTCTTCATGTTGAAATCACGTGGTAGGTGATAAACTAGTTTAAGTCTTTCTCCTGGTTTTATTGAAGTCAGTGTCCTTGCCTATAGTTGGGTAGCATCAAGGCCCTATGCCAAGAAGTTCAGGTTCTTTCACAATGCATTTCAGCAGAAACCAGAAATATTGTTCCCAGTGGAAGAAACCACTAGAAAATCGCTTAAAACTGAAGAATGTTTTAGATCTGAATTTGGATTGTCTCTCGTCTGTGGGTAATACCACAGAATCACAGAACCATTATGGTTGAAAACCTTTGAGATCATCAAGTCCAACTGTCAGCCCAGCACCACCACTCTGATCACCACTAAACCACGTTCCCAGGTGTCACATCCAAACGGTTTTTTGACACTTCTGGGGATGGTGACTCCACCACCTCCCTTAGACAGCCTGTTCCGATGCTTCACAACCCTGTGAAGAAGTTTTTCCAATAGCCAATCTAAACCTTCCCTGGTACTGCTTGAGGCCATTTCCTCTCATCACTTGTTCCCTGGGAGCAGAGCACAACCACCCCGCCCCCCGGCTGTCCCCTCCTGTCAGGGAGTTGTGGGGAGCCAAAAGGTTCCCCTGAGCCTCCTTTTCTTCAGGCTCCAGCTCCCTCAGCCACCCCTGGTGCTCCAGACTTCCCCAGCTCCATTCCCTTCTCTGGACACGCTCCAGCATCTCAATGTCCTTCCTGCAGTGACGTATCACAAGGTACTGCCTTGGTTTTGCTGTTTTGCTTGGAATTCCAGGAACATACAGTACCAACATTATGAATTACAGCCACAGTTTCCATATTTATAAATGGTTGTGTCAGATTTGAGACAGAAACCTCATTAAACACATTGTTCATACCTCAGTTGAAAATCCAGACTGTTAATAGAGCTCTCAGATTTTTTTATTTCTTTGTGTAGGTGTTTGCACTTCCCTGGGAAGGCAGGGATATGAAATATTGTGCCATTATTGCAAGGGGCTGGCAAACAGACGTTGTTGGCTCCAGGAGATGGCACTGTGTCCTCTGGGCTGAGAGTTATACCCACAGCTCTGAAATGCACATCCAGAACCAATGAAATTCTGAGGGGCTTTTGCTTTTTCTTGTTATGAAACACACTTTTCATTGTAGACCTAAATTCCTCTTTAACTGTCCCAAATACAGTATTTTATCGCTTTTATTTTTCTGCAAATAACTGGTATGTAAGTGCAGGTGTACATTTTACCATTATCTGTGCAGTGCCTTGTGTTTGCTCTTACAGTGCTTCTCTGCAATCCAGTGAGTGGCTTTATAGCCACTGGGAGCACAGGAGAAACAGCAGGTTGAGCATTTTAAACATGAAATGCCGAGGTTGTGTAACAGTTCAGGGTTCCCAGGTAGTTTCAGGATTGGGTTCCTGTGCATTTCAAGTTGTAGCTTAATGATGGGTAAATTTCTTTGAAAAACACAACCCCCAAGCATATTAAAAAACGATTTCACCAACAAATTCCTCACTAAAGGACTGGGGGAGACCTCCTAGAACGGTTCTGGCTTTATAGTTCAGCTAGGAAGGAGGCGGTTTTTTCACTGGACTTTCTGCATGTCATTTGAAAGTAAAAAAAAGCTATGAAAAAAGGGGTTTATTTGTGCTGCAAAATGTGCTGGCTGATAGCGGAGAGCTGACCAGAAGGGAAATGGGTGAGGCCTCCACATCCTGTGTATGTCCGCACCGAGCGCACGCTGTCCTTTCCTTTCCTTTCCTTTCCTTTCCTTTCCTTTTGTACCGAGGCGGCGGGTGCCAGCCCGGGGCTCACGGGCTCGCTGCTCCTGCACCGGGGTGGAAACGCTTTGCAAGGTGCCTCGTCACACGTAGGGCAATAAACTTCCAAAACCCGAGAAGTCTTCACGGCACAATTCACTGCAATCAGGCGAATTCTCGGGGCTCAGCGCTGCCGGTGTCCCCTTGTCGGGAGGCGGCGGCGGGTGCTGCCCGGAGCCCCGCGGCCTGGCCCCGTTGAACCCGCCCGAGCGGCGGCGGCCGCTCTCCCCCCGCCGGCCCCCTCCCTCCTTCCTGCCGCCCCGCTGATGTCAGCGCAG
>VZUI01045927.1:0-51332 GCA_013401135.1 Cettia cetti | reverse complement strand
TGAACGGAGAACTCGATCAGTCAATTTAAGCAGAAAAAAAAAAAAGGAAAGAAAAGAAAAAAAAAGAAAATCATGGCAGATTTGGGAAATTTCACTACCTTCAGCTGTGCAGAAGAGTAATTAATAAGAAGGGAAAGCTCCTCAACAGCTGATGAAACGGCAAGCAGGATGATGACGTTTAAAAATGGCTAGCAAAAGTCTAGCTGTTTTTTCCTGCTTATAAAGGTTTTCTTGTGTAACTACCAACAAAAACATGTTTGGTGGCAAAACTACAGGATTTCTTCCCTTCTCCAATAATAAAATGCACTCTTACGAGACTTACTTTTTTAGGCAATTCAAAATTTCTTAATCTTAATTGCCTGTACAGAAGGTATAAAACTTGCTTTCACTACATGACAGTCTGCCTTATGCTATTATCCTGCTGTTGGCCCATAGGAAACATTAAAAAAGTACACAATTAGCTCAGTTTGATTATTTATTCCTGCAATTCAACACATTTTATATATTGCTAAATTTCGCACTTCTGTTGCTTCCTAACAAGCTGGGCTTTAAGTGAACACGTCTGCTTCAAATAACCTGGCCCTAGTTTTCCATGTCATGAAAAACTATGTAATAATTGTTACAGCAGTTTTCTTGCAGTATTTTTCCTATTTCTCCAAAGTAACTGTAAGGATAAGGGTTTTTTAGACAGAAGCACTAAGGAAACTTGAGATCTGCAATTGTGGAAATAGCATAGGGAGAGGGAGAGGAAAGATCCTGGGTAGCTTAAGCAAGTTGCTTAACTTTCTTCAGTTGGACTGAAAAAAATGTTATAGCTGCCAGTAGCTTGGCAATGTTACGTTTTTTATTAGAAGTTCTGCAGATCTAATGTGGAACATCTCACTGTTGGCTGCTTCCAATATAATGCTAATCACTGGACTAGACTCAATCAGTTGCTGACATAGTAAGATCTTGTATCACAAATTACCCAGCAAGCTCATCAGAGTAAGTGAACAGCCCAGAAAAATAGTCAAACAAGTATCCTTGCAACTCACTATTCTGCAGTAGATCTCTCTGATCTTGAGCAAATTCTACACTGCATCTGAACTCTCCAATGTAAATGCTCACAAAAAAAATATTTCCCCCAAAACCCACTTCAAGCACATGGTGATTCTTTACTGAAAAGCAACTTCAGTAAGAAAATTCACTATTATTAAATCAGTTAAAAGATGATGTTCTTTGTTTATCAAAGCATGATAAAGTATATTTTATGCCATAATTACCTGCCACATTAATGCAATATTGGGACCATAAGCTTATTAAATCAATGCTAGAAGCTTTCAGTAATATTTTTAAATGCAAAAGAAATCATGCTAGAAATTTAGCTTGCTAAAGGCTAAGGATCAGTCAGTGACAGGATCTAGTTAGTGATAAAAGAAAGATACTCTCAAATGGATGTAGGAGCAAATTAATCAGCTCTATGAAGCAGAGATTAGAACATGAGAACTGAATGTCAGCGTATTAAATTTTTAGGATGCATATTCTTGTTTTAAGAGCTAAGAAATTAAATCTCAACAAAAGATAAAATCAAAGTCACTAGGAACTGAAGACTTGTATGAGTACATGACACTTGAGAATAGATCTGAAGTTTTCTCTAGATTCATCTTTTTACCAGTTTAAGTCCTCTAATTTTTTCCATCTTTATTGATTCTTCTATAGGATAGCTAAAACACTGCTTGAATTACCTTAATCTAAAAGAAGTCTCAAAATTGTGATAAAATCGCCAACTGCTTGCTCACATCTTTTTAATTAATTAACTTTCCCAGCCTGGAATAACTAGACTGGAGATAAACCATGCCAGTAGTAAAGGCAACCAGTGATTTTACATATGAAGTGTGCAGATTTCTCATATTGTTTTCTCCTCCAGGAACTGGGGAAAATAACCATCTACTGATTGATGTAATTGCTGAAAACATGCTAGATAGCGTGGTCAAGATACCAGCATTCCTCTGCTGACTCAAGAGGCAATATTTAAAAGATCCTATAGCCAGTCTCTACCTGGATGTGAAGTGTACCATTATTACTGAAATAGTAATGTTTATCAGCTCCCTAAAGCAGAATCACACAACCAAAGCCAACAATGTATTATTCCATGTAAGAAAATAAAACCTTTTGGTTTTCTACATCACCAACACAAGAGCAGAAACAAATACATGATACAGCTCTCTTTCATTTGGACTACAGAAAGCAACTAGAATTTTAAAATATATAAAGTTAACAGTCTAAAAGCAGTTTATTTTAAATGAATGATCCTTTAAAAGCCCAAGCTTGAAGAATGTCTTAAATTAAAAAGATGACACACAGATGAGTTCCATTTCAGCAGTGCTCAATGCTCAAGACATATTAATAATGAAATAAAACATGCTGCAGTGCTTCAAACACTTTGCAGCTGTTACAGCAGCATGATTATCTAATACAGATAGATTTACCAAATTCCACATTTTGTAGTAAAAGCATTTAGAATCATAATACTTCTTTTTATTTGTCTAATCATTAACTGGTAATCTAATGACTTTTTAAATGTAAATCTAATCAGTGGCATTGGAACTGGTTTTTATTTCAATTGGTAGAATAATCCCTCAGCTGTAACCATGCACTGTTGTCACTTCCCCTCACTTAACCAAATATTCCCAGCCACATAACAAGGTGCATGTATCCTTACAAAGGGAAACCCTCTCTCCCAGTCCAAAAATAGATCTTTGGGCTCTAGAAAATTAACGTCTCCAAACCACAGCAATGTTTTTAGCCATTATAACTAAAGAATATTGTTATAAGGACCAAAATAAAACATTTAACTTGGCTGGACACACCCATAAAGCTTCAGTAATCAACAATTCTAATGTTTTTATTGCCATCCATAAATTTACTTTAACTTTGTACCATATCAATAACAATAGTTCAGTGAAGCTTCACAAATTGGCATAACAAAATCTGCTTCTGCACAAACTCATTTCAAACTTGCTTTCTAATTTAAGAGAAATTATATTTATGCTGGGGAAGGGCTCTTCTTCCCCCTCCAAGTATGCATGCATATATTTTTGTATCCTGTTTTATTATGTAAAATGAAAAAGTACTTTATTTAAAAACTGAAATACATATGTAATCAGAGTCTGTGAACACACAACATTTCTCATAATTGTGACACAGCACTATCAGGGAATAAACTGACAGAGACTCCAATGCATTCTGCAGACTGCACTACAGACCTGAACTTATTAATGGATTCATAAGATCGGAGAGACAACATCTGTATTAAAAGAAATTCATATATTTAATACTAAAATTACCCACTTTATTTTTGTTTAATATTAACTCTCTGCAGAAGTGTAAAGTGAAATTTTAATTGTACCTACACTGCTAAGGCTGCTCAATAAATTTTAACATAACTGTGGAAAGAAGCACCTTTAAGTTGTTTGCTTGTCAAGTTTTGTGACACTATCTTATTTGCAAATTTTCAAATTACTTAAGAGTTACTAATTAAATTCTATAGATTATAATTTATTTTAAAATGGACTAATTTATGAAAGACGGTATTAGATGATAATACGGGACTTAATTAAACTGACATTTTCTGTGCAAGAATAGCAGTGGCCCATGACCCTGAGATTAGCTCAGCTGCACAGAGCATGGTGCCACCAACACCAAGGTTGGGGGTTCAGTCCCCATAGGGGCTGTGCACTCAATAGCTGGACTGGATGATCCTTTTGGGTCCCTTCCAACTCAAGACTGTGATCTTAAAAACCTTAATTAGATTTATGGTCTGAGCCTAAACTTTAACAAAGCTTAACCCATTTCCCTCTTCTCCTAAACACATTCCTCATCATATGGTCAACCAACCTTTGCGTGCAAGCAACAGCACAAGCAAACAATTCATGTGGATTAACCAGATTACAACTCATATACACTCGTGTGTCTGTATATATACATGCACATACACACATTAATTTTTCCCCAAATCTCTGAACATATCTAATACTTTGTGCCATTTTTAAACAACTGGAAAAAAAAAAAAAAGTCTTATTACCTTTTCAGCTGTTAACTGTTTTGATGGTTTTTCTGATTCTCTCTCTCTCTTTTTCTCTTCTTTCTTTTTTTCTTTTTCCTTCTGCAAAAAGAAAAAGAATTTTGCTAGCACTCAATTTGCAAACATATTGAATGCCTACAGTCATACAGACTATAAACAGAGATCTTTGGTTACTCCCTTTTAAATCACAGTTTATGCTTCTATCTGATCTCCTTCCTGAAGTGACTCATTTTACTCAAATACTAAAAATACTTTGAATTTAATCAAAGAAATTAAATTCAAGAAATTAAGTTTTTCACCTGCTCATCTGCTTTTCTGCTTAATAATCAGAAGGAAAAAAGAACCAGTATTGCTTCTCCTAAGCTAAGCAGAGCTGAAGAGAAAAAAACATCTACAGCTATCTCTGTTAACTCTGATAGCCTCTGTCACTGAGGGTGGATATCAGCTGCTTTGACCAAAGAACTAGACTAAGGTAAATTGCATGCTACTTTCTGCAGAAAGGTACTAATTTTTAAAAGCTAATCTAGTCTTAAAAATACTCCTGAATGTAAAAAAGTCATGAGACATTGTGTTGTTCCAGAAAGTGAAAATAAAAAGATCCTTTCCTTTGAATGAATCATAATGACATTACAGAAATTTCTTTACTTTAGTTTTTAATGAATGAATGTGCAAAAATTACTGACCCATCTGACTGAAGCAAAACATAAAATATTCCTTAAGGAATAACATGAAAATACATACTTTCTAGGTTAGCAATTGCTTTGACAAAGTGTTAGTCTGCCTGCATTTACCTTGTATTACTACAGTGCAGTTGTATACTAGTGAGTATATCTGAACACTAAATGTATGAAACAAGGGTTTACCATCTGTAATAAAGACAATGAAACAGTAGCTCCTAAATGTTCTTTCAGCCATTAGACTTGTACCCGTTCGTTCAAAGCTTCAAAACAGCCTTGTTTCAGAAAACACTACTGCTTCATAAGTTTCCCAATATTAAGAGAAGGGCTGAGAGGCTGGATCTGTTCATGCAGCTCCAGTATTAAAAATAAAACAGTTAATAGTTTGTGTCAGTAAGAAATGATTGTGGTTTTTTTCTTTCTTTTTTTTTTTAACTTTTAGTATATACAATTTAAACATTTTTGTAGCATGGCATTTACTTAATATAGTTCTAACACTCAGATGAAGGGGTTTTCTTGCTTGCTGGTGGGTTTGGTTTGTTTTTTTTGTTTTTTTTAATGGAGGTGACCGGGCACAGGGGATCCAAGTAACATTCCTCAAAACTTCCAGTAATCCTTTTTCAAACCTTTCACCAAGCACCTGCTTAAAAGCAACAGAAAGCAATGACCACAGTCATGAAACCCCAGTAGAGGAATTTGGAACATCTGTTTTGATGAAAAGAAACCGAGACCAACCTAGATTTCATTGAATATAAGAACACAAAAGTGAACACAGTGGTCCAAACTAGAGGCTTTGCCAATAGTATCTCACCTGTGGTAGTGCAAGGTGTTCAAGAAATGTCTGTATGACTGGGGCAAGTATAAAGCAGTATTCTATTTTGAGGTCACATAATAACCTGAAACTTTCAGTCTTATTGAACTAGGATTACAAATGCATAGCCATGCCTTTCAATGAAGCTCAGCCCTTCTTCCATTACTGTTTCACTGACCCTAGTACCAACCTGCATTCTAAAACATACACAAATTACGCTATCAGAGCAACAACTTTTTGAAAAGTCTTTCATTTTCTGTTCCCACATGCCATTCCAACCTTAAGTTAAATAATTTAAGTAAGCATAATCTTCTCTCCCACTGAAACTTAGACAACTGCATCAAAAGAAGTGTGACCAGCAGGTCAAGGGACATGATTCTCCTCCTCTGCTCTGCTCTCACAGAAGGACATGGACCCCCAACATCAGAAGGACATGGACCCACTGCAATCCAGAGAAGGGCCACAAAAATGGCTGAGGGCTGGACCTCCTCTCTCTGAAGACAGGCTGAGAAAATTCAGGTTGTCTGAGTCTGGAGAAGAAAGAAGACTCTGGTGAAACTTCATAGCAGTCTTCCCATAGTAGTACCTAAAGGGGGCCTCAGGAGCAAGTAAGGACTCCAAGAAGACAGTGACAGGAGAAGGGGGAATGGTGTTAAACTGAAAGAGGTTTAGATTAGACACTTGGAAGAATTTCTTTACTGTGAGGATGGTGAGGCACTGGAACGAATTGCCCAGGGAGGCTGTGGATGCCCCATACCTGGAAGTGTTCAAGGCCAGTTTGGACGAGGTTTTAAGCAACCTGCTCTAGTGGATGGTGTCCCTTGTCCATAGCAGAGGGTTGGAACTACAGGATCTTTAAGGGGTCTTCCAAGTCAAACCATTCTATGACTCTACAATTCTATGATATAATTTCTCTCCTCCCAGGAAAGGTTGTTTGAAGTGTCATGTAATTATTCTTACTTTTCAATCACAGTACCTTAAATTTCCTTGAATACATTTAAGTGAAAGCAGAGTTGAAGTTTTTTGCATTTTTTCAGTATGTCCTGATTTCCAGTTTGACTTCAACATTTTTTTAAAGTATGTTTTGTCAAAGAAATCTGACGTCTGGAGTAAAATCATGTGGAAAAATTTATTTTTCAAGACTTCAAGAACATGGAGGGTTTGCAGCAAGTATGGCAACACTCCATAAAGATGACCAAATATAAATATACATCTCTTGTTGCCCCTAACAACAAAAAGCTTAACAGTGGATATATTAAGACTTAAACTGTTCTCCCATGTTTCTACCTCCACACCTCACAGAGTCTACAGAAACAGTCCTGATTCCCAAAAACTTTATTTTCATTCATTTAATTTTCACTGTGGACTTGAACTGCAAGTCCTTCATCTTCACACTTCCTGATTTCAATATTCAAGCTTTCTGCCTCAGCTCCATTAGCTAAAAATGAATTCAGACTAAATAAAAACATTTTGCAGATGTTGCATTCAAGCCAGAACTTCAGCTCAAGTGTTTCATTGTTTGCAAAAGCAGTCAAAAAGCACTATGAAGATAATAAAATTAAATTGACTTTATATTTGTCTTAAATTCTAAGCAAAGATTACATTTTTTCCCAAGTTTTCGAAATTCCACTTCTTATAACATGGCATACCAGTTACTCAGAAGAACTTTCAAATGTGAATGCACCAACAGAGGTGGATAAGAAAGTAAAGGCAAGTTTCATTCTTAGCAACTGCTGCTACTCCTGGTACAACTTAAAACACATGACAAATTCTACAAGGCTCGCGGTCTTAGTCCACATGACACTGTCATTTAAATTTTAATTGATGTTTAAATATAACTGAACCAAAATAATTTATAACTTCTGTCCAAATTTTCTGTATTTAGAAGGAAAAAAGTTGATTTATGTTCTCATCATAAATTATTTCATATACTGTATAGCCTCAATTTAGAATCAAGCATCCAAAAGAACCTAACTTTCAACATTCACATTCTAAAAATGCATTTTATTATTGTTGCAAATTGTGACACTTACTGAAAGTTGATATAAATTATGCCTCATCTACTACTTGCTTGTGCGTTACTCTATTCTGTTACATCTAAACAGTAAATGTGCTAGCACACACATATCCAAGCCAGTAGAGACATTAAAACATTATGAGTCAAATTAATTCTATATTTACCTCCAAAGACAGTTAGCTAAATGGCTGGAAGAATACTGATAATTTAGAATCTTGAACATGCAAGTAATATAAAAAAGATATCAGAAATTATTCCTGATGAGACAAGACAGTATCACTCATGCCCACTAGCTGGCAATTCAGTGGGTTTTCCACAGTTTCGTGGCACTAAATCAAAAATAACCAGAATTTTAACATATAAACAGCAAGAGGTAACAACCACACATATACTTTGCAGTTGTATTGCCTCTTTTCATTTAGCTAGTCCAAGAAAAAAGGAGAGACATATTTCAAATGTGTGAAGTATTAACAGCAATTCAAACTCTCAAGTTACCTCAGTGAAATTATTCTATAGAGATGTAAACATTTGTGCAAAGCAGTAACCTGATAAGAGTTACACCCAAAACCAATATACCTCTGCTTTGCTCTTCTCAGCAGCAGCTTGCAGAGAAGGAGAAGATGCCAAAGGCTGAGCAGCATCAGATGATATCTGGACAAAACAGAGGAAAGAAATGAGAAAGAAAATAAGCAAGAACAGCTGGGAAGGGAGGCAGCAGAGGCCACTAAGAGACATGATTTTCATTCCTTTTTTTTTTTTTTTTCAATAATCTTGGTGGTAGTGGTTGCACAACATAGAAGAAACAAAGAAGAGACAAAGGGTTTGGGTCTTTTTCTGAGTGCAATATTTAAAGGAAATGTTTCAGGTAGGAAAGTGTGACTTATACTGAAATTCACTAGGACAGGATATAAGAAAATGAACGTGGATAAGATCACATCAAAGGCCTAAGAAAAATAATTAGGTTTCATCTATTGTTCAATTTTTATCCAGTGTAACACTACTGAAATATTAATGTCCTGAAGCATGAAGGCACACTGTCCCAGAGGAGGGGGAGAGAAGACAGTGCCTTTGTTCTTGTTCAATGTAATAGAATATTTTTATTAAGAGGAATGCAAAATAACTCTGAAAGTTATACATTAATTAAAGTTCTAATTAACCCTTCTCTAAGAGCACTCCAAGTACATAAAGAGCTTAAGGTTAATATAAAGCCACATCTTAGCAGCAGGTTGAAGGATCTCAGACAAGTGACACTTCTTTTCTAGGAATTGGTATATAAAATTGCTATTAACACCACCAGACTTCCAGAATTCTCCAAAAGGTGTAAGTTAAATATGCAACAGATAGAGTTTGCTTGAAAAAATAGGATTTCTCTAAAGACATTTTCATACATCTTCCTATCTAATTTTTATGCATAGCTGATCACTTTAATGGAAACATTATCTTTCTATTCCCATTATTATAAAAATGCAACTGAAATACATTTTACAAATATGCAGAATATCTTTAGAGCTATAAAGCTGACACTTCTACAATGTTTTGTATCACCTCTATTATCTAGAAGGAAAATTTAGAAATAAATGAAGCTATAACAGAGTAGGTCATTATGTTGGACCAAAATAAGCAATTTAAATGACAGGATTTTACTGGGTTTAAACAAAGTGGCTTGCACTACACGGATAGGAGAGCTGATAAAAAAAACTCCATCATATCTCATGTCTAAATACCCCATATTTCTTACAGAAAATCCTACCAGTTTCTTTACTTATGCAGCTGGAATATTCATAGAATTTACATATTTAGTATTTTTACAAAGTCAGAAACTATGCCTATGCTGGAAGGTGGTGCAGAACTGCAGGAAAGATATTTACAAGGTTTAATTTTAAAACCAACTTTTACCTGCAGAAAAGTGAAACAGAATTCTCATTTGTAAATTTATTGTTCTAAAATCCTTGGGTTATTAGCAGAGTTATGGATACACCTGCTGCAATGATGCAGTTTTGCAAACAGTAGCATTCTGTTGCTATAGGAACACTGGGATCCTGTTTATTCCAACTGCACCGCACTGTAACCAAATAACAGTGGAAAAATTATTAGGTAACTACACAATATATTGAACTATGTACTCTAACATCAGGCTTCTGAGTTTTCAATGGAGTAAAAATGTGTAAAATTCTGATAATGAATAATCTTAGGTATACTTTCTAGCTGCTAACAAGTGGAATTTTTGGTTTGGGTTTGGTTTTTTTTCATTCTTTCATATAGTTCAGATTTAAGCTTGATAAGCTCTCACAGATGAACAGGTAACAGCTACTTGCCACACAGAACAAGGAAAGCAGAATTTCATTTGGGAGTTAGGGGGAAAATCAGCACTGTAGGTGTTTGTCAATTTCCATCTTCCCATAATAGTTCTCAATCTTCAAATCCTCTTCATAATACAAAAGATTATCTAACCTAGAAGCAGGTAATCCTATGAAGGCCTGAAAGCAATTATTATAGTTTTGCCAATCAAGTACTGGAATCATAGAACCAATGAACAAGTGTCATGCAAGCCATAAGCATGAGACAGAATGAAAAGCAGTCACTGTGTAGCCTGGGATATGGAACAGGATATACAAGTTGAGAAGTGCCCAAGCATAATGGTTCAAGACAAGCAGCACCACTACAACCACTTCAGGCAAAAAAGAGCACTTGAAAGCACACTTCACACATGCAAATATTCAACTAAGCTGGAGAACAAAAGACATATGACTGAAGCTAATCTTTAAGAGAAAACACATTACAATGTATAAAGAACAGATTAAGTTTATGTAATGAAAGCAACAGTACAAGGTTGAGCTGCTGAACAGCTTTATCACCACTGCATCGTGTTGAATTGTTATCTACCCAGGCTGCACCAGACAAGGAAAGCTGAATGAAAAAATCAAATCAAACCAAGCAGCTAGACAAAGCTAAACATGTAAATATCATCTACCCAGAATTGTGGAAAGACTTTGACATCATTTTCCAGAGCATTCTCCTGGAGGAACTTGCTGCTCATGGCTTAAGACAGGTGCACTATTCTCTGGGTACACATGGGCTGGGTGGCTGGGCCCAGAGAGCAGTGGTGAATGGCCGGTCACTAGTGGGGTTCCCCAGGGTTTAGTATTGGGTGCAGTCCTGTTTAATATCTTTCTTTATCCAGGATCTGAATGAAGGGATGGAGTGCACCATCATTCAGTTTACAGATGTTACCAAGCTGGGCAGGAGGGTTGATCTGCTGAAGGACAGGAAGGCTCCACAGAGGGATCTGGACAGGCTCAATCAATGGCCCAAGGACAACAGTACAAGGTTCAACATGAAGTTCCAGCTCTTGCACTCGGGACTCTTGGGGAGGAGTAACTGGAAAATTGCCCTGGGGGAAAAGGATCTGGCAATGCTAGTTGAAAGCCACCTAAGTTTCTCCATCAAAATCCAAAAAGCAATTTCCAACTCTATTCCAGAATCCAAGTGAAAAACCACAAACTGATCTACACTGACAGTTTGGATTATGCTCTGGAAAACAGTCATCTAAGACATCTTTGATTATTGGCACCTTAAAGTATCAAACAAAATCAGTGGTGACACATACTGCTAGAAAAAGAATAAAGTTGGGTGATTGTGTGCATTACCAACATACTACAGAATGACAACTAGCATATGAATACATAATTTTAACTTTTAAATTTGGAGGAGTTACATCTTTTGATTAAGAAATTAATTCAGAATTGCCTAAAACAAAGAATAATGGCAAGGAGCTGTTTCTTATGTTTTCACATTTCTCATTTTTCCACAAAATTTTGATCGCATTTCAGATCAGAAGACTTGAAGTCATTTAATTTTTAGCAATTCTTGAATGTCCTTCCATTGTTTGTGTTTTGGGACTCCTTTTTAGAAAGACGATACAGTGAAAATAACTATTTTGCACAATGAAATTCAATGCTCTCTTTAAAGCACCTGGTACCTTTAGTGCTGAGCAAGAAATTCCATACACATGCAACAGTACTGCAAGATTTCAGTTTCACTGGTGCTCTATAAGAAACCCTTTGGTGCATAAAAAAATATAAGATCAGAAAAGAAAGAAGCTGTAGACTTAAAGTCCAGTTCCTGACCCCTTTTACATATAAATGTGTTACCTGTCCCCATTTTTCACCCTAAAGCACTTCTGTATTATCTGTTATTACTTAGTGGTGGCACTACCCAAATATATGCTAAGTTAACAGTTTGTGTAAAAGCAACAATACAAACAGCAGTTGGCCCAATGTCTTGATGTAGTCTGTTGACCAGGCTACTATTCCGAGTAAAAAAAAAGCCAAAAACTTTAAACAAGAACTAGATGAAGTTATCGGAAAACATAACATACAAAAACTAAGAATTATTTTAGCTTAGTTTAGTTTGTATTGACATGTTCCTGATGCTACATAACAGTCAACAAACACTATCAGTCATTAAGGTGTAAGTACTTAATAAAGTTTTCATGTGCTTTTATTTGTAGTTTTTCCAAAATCCTGTGTTGATGAAATGCATGTCATTATTTAGCCTTTTATTAAAAAGGATTCAAGTTGAAGCTTTATAAGCCCACACTAAGCTTCCATTTAAATGTGAAATGCAGGGTGCTATTACGCAGAAAATTCAAGACATTAAAGAATGAGTGTGTTATTAAACCAACCAGGAAGTCCACAGCTGAACCTAATACAAAAGTGCCCTCGAGTGGCCAGTTTATATACACACAATATGCAGGGAAATAGTCTAAATGAAGAAGACTATTCTATTCCATTTGACAGGTTTTAAGTTTGCTGCTACATATGTTTTTCTTAATTCAGCAGACTTTTGACTTTATTACTATGTATCTCCAACAAATGTTGACAATACTAAAATCAGTAATTTGTCCTAAAGCAGTAGCAATTATAGATTGCTAGCAGCTGGATATAAACACACAAATCAATTGCGTGATGTTTTTTAAAGAGGTCTATTCTTGAAATACTGAAAGAAGAATAATAATGTACTATAAGAACACTTACCTATGAATAATTGGAAATTCTTAAGGCTAACTAGCAAGACATTTTTAAAATTACTAAAGTGTCTCCCTGTGCTGGTTTGGTTTTCAGGTAGAGTTAATTTTCTTCACAGTAGCGAGTAAAGACTGTTTTGGATTCGTGCTGAATGCAGGGTTGATTAATTATAGAGATGTTTTTGTTATTGCTGAGCAGGGCTTACACAGAGCCAAGGCCTTTGCTGCTTATTGCACTGCCAGCCTGGTGAGGAAGTTGGGCGTGCATGGGAGGTGGGAGGAGACACAGCCCAGACAGGTGACACAAACTGACCTCAGGGATATTCCATATCAATAACATCATGCTCAGTATATAATGTGTGGTGAAGAAAGAGGAAGGGGGACATTTAGAGTGATGCCATTTGTCTTCCTGAGTCACCATTACACATGAGATGGCTGAACACCTGCCTGCCCTTGGGAAGCAGTAAATTAATTCCTTGTCTTGCTTTGCTTGTGTGCATGGCTTTTGTTTTGCCTATTTGTCTTTATCTTAACCTACAAGTTTTCTGACTTTTACCCTTTTCAAGTCTCTTCCCAATCCTGCTGGTGGCAGAGTGAGTGAACAGCTGCACAGCACTTGGCTGCTGGCTGGGGTGAAACCACAACACTTCCCTATTCTATGCTGTAACACTGGACATGCATAAGAGAGATACAGAGTCCTGTATTTCACAAAACAGAACAGTGGTTGGCTATGAAAGAAGCCAGTACTGCTCTTCTGTCAATATTGTGAACACACTCAGCACCTCTCCATCTCTTCAGAGTTACCATCCCAATTACAGGAATAGATGAAGTTTATGCATAAGTCAGCTGTAGTTCTGAACATGTGCAGAGCTATAGGCATTTGTAACATTTACATCAGAGACACAATTACTGTTCTGGGAAATACAGATATTTCATAGACTTGAGAACAAAATATTTTTTCCCAGCTCTAACCCAGAACACCCACACCTATTGTTGCCCACTTTTTTTTAGATAACTTATCTTCTTCTTTTGATAATCAGCTCTGTGAGATATTACAGAGAGTCACCATGGCTTAGTTAAATGTTGACACTGGGTAAACAAAACAGATGCTTTTAATCTCTTACTGGATTGCCCTCCATTTCTCCTGACCAGCCTAACCAGTGTTTTCTGCATCTGTTCCAGGGAAAACTGTCTTTTGTGAGAATTTCTCTGCACTTCAGAACAACACCTTTTTCCTTAAGTGGCTTGCTCTGCTGCAAGCAAGATCATTTACATTTTCATGATCCATGTTAAATTGGCAAGATAGTCACTAGAGATTTCACCTTTGGCAAAGTTTTGTTTACTTGGACATAGCAACTTGTAGCTATGTGGCCCAGCTGTGTGAAGTACTCCTTGAAACACTTTAGGAAGTGGGGAAAAAAAGACCCCACATGTGGGAGCTACTGGGAATGCAGCTGGCTTACTGAAAATCCAGTCTGGCTTCTCCAGCTCCTTCATTTATTCCACTGCTTGGCAAAGTGCTGCTGAAGGGCTGTCATTTGTGCTACACCCAGGCATTGATACTGGGGCAAACACTGTTTAACTTCTTCAGTAATGAGCCATGCAGTGGGGCAGAGTACAGGTTTGCAAAGGGTACAAACAGGAAGAGTGGTTCATGGTCATATAGGTGTACTGCCATTCAGAGCAGCACTGACAGGATGGGCCAACAGGAATCACCTGATGTTCAAAGGAAAGCACCAAATCTTGCACCTGGGGAGGAATAACTCCATGCACCAGTATGGGTTCAGTATCAAGTGGATGGAAAGCAGATTTGCAGAAAATGATGTGGAGGTCCTGGCTGACTAGCTGGACATGAGCTGGCACCAGGGCCAGTTCTGGACTCACAAACACAAGAGAGACAAGGGCACACTGAAGCAAGTCCAGCAAAGACACACTAAGATGATTAAAGGACAGGAGCACCTTTCACATGAGGAAAGGCTTAGTGAGTTCAGATTCTTTAGTCTGGAGGAAAGAAAACTAGGGGGTGGGGAATAAGCAGAGAACAATGACTAAGGCAAACAGACTGTTGCTTGTGACATCCAAAAACAGGACCAAGAGGCACTGAACATAAACTGAAACACAGGAAACTCCATTGAAACATAAGAATAAATTTATTTCTTTTACTGTAGAGGTGGTTGAATACCGAAACAGGTTGCCCAGAAGAAAGGTCATGAATCTCCAGCCCTGGAGACATTCAAAACTCAATTGTATATGAGACTCAACAACCTGTTCTAGATGACCTTTACTTGGAGCAGGATGATGTCCAAGGGTTGCTTTCAACCCTAGCAATTCTGCAAATAATATAATTTAACCCATTCTAACAAAATTATCTTGAAAATAATTTACCGTCCTTTCCCTATCCCTGCCTTCAAGTCATAATTCTTGTAGGGTATTCAGTGCTCCCTACTGATGCCTATCTTGACTAGCATATTTTAAAAACACTTTTTATCACTTGATTCCAAAGTTTTTCGTAGACCACAAAAAACTCCAGCAGGTTTACTGCACTCTTGGGAAGAGTAATCACTCCCTCCACAATAAAGACTGAATGCTTCTGAATGCTGGCTGAACTGCAAAGTTCATGTGCCCTTTCATACCCCAATTTGTACATTTTAAGACACCTACCTAACATATTTCAGTGCAGTAAATGTATTACAGATTTAATCTCCTTTAAAATAACTTTTTGGAAAGTGTGCCATTGCAATCTCTAAATGCACATCATATTTTAGCCAGTTGCCTAAGTTCATGCTTCTTAAATTATACACAATGTCTTCAGAAAACATGAAAAATGTAGACCCATAATTCCTTCTCTTCAGTGAACTTAAGAGTTACATGAAATTTCTGCTCCATACATAATTCACACCCTTTCTTAAATACAGAAACGGTGTTTCCTATTCTCTAAACATTGTCAGGATGTGATGATATATTCCCACTTCATGTAGTGGAATAGATTGTACCAGTTCATAATTTTTGAGACTGATAGTATTTGAAATCTACTTCAGCTGAATCATCATCCACCCTGAATAAGGCAATTCCTGTATGCACTCTCCTATATATTTATTTTTATTAAAAACTGCAGAGATTGGTTATGATGATACCTACATAGCTAACCTTTATCCTCACTCAACATAGTGAGCTCACTGCCCTTCCTCACTACTTGTATGACATAAGGGTCACTGTATTAGAGAAAAAATAAAGAGTAGTTGAAGAAAGATTGTCTTTTTACAAGTTTTGTTCTACATGAAATAGGAGGTGCTAATTTTTTTTTTTTTTTAATTGGGAAAGTATGACTCCTTCAAACTTGATTTCCTGAATCTCTGTGCAACTTTAGTAAACTTTTAACTTAGCAGCATGTGGATAGGGTCGAATTCGGTTATTAGGGTTGTGAACCAGAAAAAACTTCTTCAGTGCAGTCCTGTGTCTCATGGAGTAACCCCAGCAGTTCATACTGCATATTCTTGAACAGCATATTCTAAACAGATTTTACTCTTTCTGGAAGCTTGGTTCTAAAAATTACACATTTCCTCTTTATTTATTGATAAACTGTAGTCATCTACTTCAAAGCTGAAGTTCTCTAGGCCAGTAATTTTGGAAGATTCTCACTAACTCCACAAAACCTAAAACAAGCAGGATTTGCCACTTTCCTTGGCCACTGCCTCTAAGATCATGAGCCTCATTAACAACTGTTCCTCCACATAACCAGCTGCATAGCTCTGGTAAGGACCTGGGACTCAATACAGAGATTGTCAGTCAAGGGGAATACTCTGTTCAGACATTACTTTCATAAAACCCCACACTCCAGAGCATTTCTCCATGGCTCATATTTGCCTCACTTATATTTACTCCAACCATTCTGAAAAAAATCCATCAAGTAATTTAAGCATACAATTCAGACTCTTGGGGAAAAGTGTTTGTATAATTGTAAGCTGTGCTCTTTTAAGAGTGTTCCAGGACACAAACCAACAGAACATATGCAGTTTAATGAGAGTCCAAAGCAAACAAAAGGTTTAACAGTCTTCAGGACTAAGATGGTTACAGACAAAACTGTTCTGCACACTTTACCCTTTAGTTCTAGGATTGCTGTGTACAAAAAAACCCTGTGATGAATATAACAGGATTTGCATATGCTTGAAAGTGATGATCTAGTACAATTTGAAGTGGAACGATATTCCTAGTTTCATGTCAGTACTACCTGAAGGACAGTTTTACCACTCAAAATCACCTCTTGATACTTGACCTATGGCAACTATAGGTCTATTGTTAACTATAGAAGCAGTGCAAACTCCCACTTGCATTGTAGAAGCTTTCAAGAATAAATTAAGTCAAACAGCACAGCATATTGCACAGGAAACTGTTCTTGTTATTGTATCTTAGATGCACCATTTATAAAGATGCCCAAATTGCTTCACTGCTATGTGAAGTTCGATTCATTGTATTCTAAGCTATACTTTACATCATTCATAGCTTATGTATGCCTAAAAATTGAGAATGAAGCCTGACAGAAAATTCATTCCAGGATAACAGTACTATGCTGAAGATATTTAAAATACATTTACTTGCTATCAGCTATTGCTGCTCCTGAGCTGCTTACTCAAAGAACAAAACCAGTTCTTTCCAATAAACAATACCACATCACATGTGTCATTCTCAGGACAAACATACATATATTGTTCCAGGGTATCAGCCTCTCAAGCCTTTCTGTAAATTAGCCACAAGAATGCACTGGGTCTAAGAAAGAAAATGAGAGAAACTATTTACTGATAACCCACTTAAAACAGCTGACTAAACTGTACCACACATTTAGTCCTGAATAGTGATACAGAACAAGCATTTCACATTTTTCCAAAAAAGACAGATTAGAAAACTCTGAGATAATATGCATTTTAGTAGATTTAAAAGATTTTTAAAGTCAAGTTGCTTTCAGTCAGCATTAGATTATGCTAATGTAAATTTGATTTCTACTTAAATGCATTATTCTATTTAAAATGCAACTAGCCAATAAAATCAGATACTTTTTTTGCCCGCAGCTTTATCTTTCATCACTTTTCAGTGAACCATGAAAAAAAAATTCATATTTGCATATTTTTAATCTGCATGTTTGATGGCACTATTGGCCCTCTGCACTAGCTAATTTCGTTATTATACTGTGCAACTCTAAAAATCAAACTTAGTAATGCAACAGTCTCGTGAGAAAACAAAAGATCTTTCATATTTAAGAATAATAAAAGATTTGCAACAAAACACATTTGTAATTCATTGTAACAAATGAATCCTGACAGTCAAAAACTGAACCTTGACATACACTCCTGGGATTCAACACACAATACATTCACAGAGATGTACTGGTAGACAAACTTGAAAAGCTCATGAACCCACCAAATTCACACTACGAGAAATATTATACTGCATGTTTTAAAATCATCTATTCAAAACAACTTTCATGCTATGGGAGCTTTTACCATGAGCAACTTGCAACAGTGGACAAATCTGGGAAAGCCCCTTAAATTTTCACATGCCACCTCAGTGAAATTACCACACTAAGGAAAGTCACCCTTAGGCATTGCAACGCTCTTTCTGCACTTCTGTATCACCTGCTTATACCTAGAATGGATTCATTTTACCAAAAGACAATATATGTATGCACCTCTAACTTAAATTAGTCCTAATCCAAGCTGAAGGCATTTCCATTTCAAAGGTGTTAACAAAAAGTGTGCTAAAAAGCTTATGTGTCCCACCAAGATTATAATTTTGACTAAAAATAGTGTACAAAGTGCTCAAAAGTAAGTATGGCAAAGTAATTTTCCAGAAGAGCTGGTCATGGTATAGCACTGACATCCTATGGGAACAGCTCACAAGAACTGTTTTCATTCACTATTATTCATCTAAGTATTGCACCAGCAAGTGCTTTGATGCTACCAAAATATTTGGAGGGGGCTGAAGGCTATAAGCAGGAAATTTCCCCTTTCTCCACAACTGCCCCAGTTCCCAGGGAATTTCATCCACCTTCTAGCAGGGTAGAAAGAGGGAAGGTGGCTCACATGTCATTAGGACTGCAAAGCAAAAGCATTAAAACTGTCACCAACCCACTGCACAAGGGCATGGAAAAATGCACTCCTCTCTCACTCCTCAAACTTCCCACAGACCCCCACATACTGGAAGCATTGAGTAACCTCTCCTCTTCCCTGCCAACTGTACCCAGAAGCAGAAACGAATACCAGACAAGCAGAATGGAGGCTCAGCTTGTTTTTCTTCCTTGTCAGGCCCAGACCCAGGAGGAAGACAATGACTGAACACCACAGGCAGCACTACAGGCACATGTGAGCTGGGCCAGGGCCAGAGTCAGGAAGGATAACCCAGCACAAGCATCAGACAACGACTGTAGATGCTACACTAGTCCAGCTCATTTACTATCATGTGCTTTTTAGGATCTGCCATAACTGTGACTACAGATTGTCTACCTCAAACCTGATGCCTTGTGGTCTTGAAGAAACATAGGTCACTCTGAATGTGCACCACTCATCTATTGCTAAAACATTGTACAATCAGATTTTGTTCCCAGAAAGATTATGCTATTTACACTAGTCAATGAAAGAAAAGCCCAAGTAGGAAACAAGTACTCAGCAGTAATATGTATCTCTTCAGCTTCTCTGGATTCTATCCTTGCTGCTATGGCAGATAAGTGATTCATCTTACTCTGCAATATGATAAAGCAAAATCTGATTACTCCCTCAAACATATTAAGGCAGGAGTGAACTGCTATATTAGATATAAACATTCTTTGTTTAGAAACATCTTGAGTGTCTTCAGAACTTTTTTAAGAAGGGTAATTTTAAACTCTTCTTCCTACTTTCTATTTTGGAATAGAATTAAAGAAGAGTAACCAATTTGTAATTCACACCACAATCATATTTTATTATCTTAAGAGAAGCAATTTTCTCCCATTTCATCAGTACTTAATGAAAATACCTTTCTGTAATTCCCAGGTGTGCTTTTTTTTTTACCATTCTAAAATGAAGCCATCATTCAAAGATCCATTTTCTCAAATGCAAAATGCAGCATAAATTCTCATGCTTTACACCTACACTTGCACTTGTCCCTGTCAAAGTTCACTGCCTATTAAGGCAGTAAAGCTACGTGGTAGGCCATACTTAAATAAAGCTTGTACAGAGCTGTGTATGTTTAAGCATAAATACAACTACATAATGAAATGAACTAGATGATATATCCCAGAAACAGATGTATCATAAAACAAACAAAACCTAACAAGACTCTGAACTTCAGTAAAGATTCAAATTCTCAAAACTCCTTTGCCAGAGCAGCACTCATCAACTTGCTGTAGTGAACACACAGCTACAGGATTTAACAGCAGGCTCATTGTACTGCCTGTGTTTGCTACTACAGTGCACCTCACTGCAAGCAACAGTCTGGAATTCAGCAGAAGAAGGGCTCAAAACACCCTAGGATTTCTCATCAAGGTTTACAGAGAATGAGGGAAGACCATGTCACCAGGAATAGTAAGACTACCTTACCCCTGTAACATGGGAAAAGATAAATAAAAAAGACTCAAACTATACTGTTGAAGAACTACCCAACGAGTGAAAAACACAATATAAAGGGTCATAAATAAGCTACCTGTTGAATCATAACATTTGCTGATGTAAATGTAATAGACAATGTAGGTAAAATTTATGGAACCCAGGAATCGTCTTCAAGAGACAGAGAAGAAAGCACTTAGCTTTGAGTCAAAAGATTTTCAACTGCAAGAGACATTTTAACCTGCATAATGTTTGCTACATTTCTCTCACACAGCTTTCAAAAAAAAAAAAAAAAAAAGGCAACAATTTTTGGTTAAAGTGTTTACTTACATTGAAGGCATTAACTGCATTTTTATCATAATACTTCTTCTTTTCATACTTATCTCTGATGAAAAATTCCACAGCTCTGGAAGTAGATAGTTTAAGGAAAATATGCATTCATATAAATAGTAACATCAACCTAAAAGCTAATCGATTATTCAAGTTAAAAAAAACCCACACCTGATTCATCTCATTTTGTATTTTTAAAACAGTAGAACAAACCACTCCACACAGAACAACTGTTGCTGTAGTGCCCAAAGTGATCTTCTTTCTACTACACAAAATTAATCAGTTTAATCTCTGAAGAAAACAATACGAGAAAGAGTATAAGTAACTCAGTGTTCCACAGTTAGGAGATTTTCACCTGGTATTTATAAACTCCATGGCTGTAGTACTGAAAATACTTAAACAATGGTACTCATATATGCTAAATAATTATAGTTTACCATCCCAACTTGGGAAAAAAATACTTTCTCTTCGTAAAAAAGGTGAAATGTATACCTGTTCTCTGATTTGCACGTTATACCATTTATCAAATGCTGATCATAAACACTTCACTAAGTCCTCTGTGAGAGTCTCCTGTTAAAACAAACATGCCTGTGGAAGGGAAAAAAAGCCAAAACAACTAATGATAAAGAGATATTGAAGCAAAGATGGAAATAGCAGAAAGCATATTGCTGTAGAAAACCAGAACTGACAACTCAGTAACTCAAATGCAAAAAGGAAAGCCAATTGTTTTCCTCAATTATTATCTCAGCTTCATAAAGCAGCTCATCCAAAGCAGTGTGAATACTTTAATTTTAGTAAAGCTGACTCTCTAGGATCTGAAGAATAAATTTTTACTACTTTGTCCAGCAATGTGATTATCCATTCAAAAATTGATATTGCAACTGTGGAAGCTCAGACTCATTGCCTCAAACTTCCAAAGCAATTTTTCCTCAATCAATGGAAAGATACCCTTAGCTCCACTTACTATGTCTTAAGATTAATACTGAATTCAGAGCACTCAGTCCCTTCATTCTGTGCATCAAATTATATTGTCAAAACTCACAGTTTCAAACTGTACACAGCTGTCACCTTTGATCCATTTCATAAAAGTTACAAAAATCAAAACACTACTCTTTATCTCTTTCAAAATACATATAAATTGTAAAGGACATTCTGAGTACTTTGAAGGTACAACTATCTTAGTACTAATAGTGCAAAAAAATTCACTGTTGTTGGAAAAAACATTTTTAAACAAGAAACTAAAAATGTCATACAAAAAAACCCCACAATGATCCTAAAAGTTAGCTTCTACACTTGGCATCCCTGTCAAGTACAAGGGAAGGAAAAAAATGCTCAGAAAGGTCCTTCTTGTGATTAAGAAGCAGAAATGAGAAGGGATCTTTAGCAGGAGATTTTGGGCAGATCCCACATACACATTTCTCCCGTGCCTCCATTTTACTACCTTAAAACTAGAAGCATATTATAGTGCCACGGGAAGTTAAACACTAATATAGATGAACATATACAAAATTGACCAGCACATGCAGAATATTTTTAATGTTTACCCGAAAGAATGTTCAGAATATAAGAATATTCACAAACAGAACACTGATGACATACTAAGCTGATTTTGTAGTAATACAATGGACAAGAAAAAAGGCAAAAAACATCCCTAACACAACAGCTTGTCATGAATGCCAAGTAGGTAAGTAGCTGCCAAAGTTATGGAATAATCGAGAAATAAATCAGAAAATGTTGGAATCACCTCTCCTGGCAGTACAGTGTTAATAAAGAAAACACAGGTAATGAAATATATTCAATCAACAAAGTCCACCAGCTAAAAGCTAACAACTATGCAAAAGGGTATGTAATAAATTCAAGGCAGACAGTGTGAAAAAATAATTATTTTGAAAGCCTAAAAATCAGACATTGGGTCTGATCTGACAACAAAAGCTTAAAGTATTATTACTTGCAGTAGCACCAGTGAATTTAAGTTAGCTGCAGCAAAAACCAAAAAAATCTTCAAGATCCATTTTTGAGTAAGTTTTAGTCAAAATATTTCAATCATATGGCTAAAAAAAAGTTCTAGAATATTACAGATGGAATACTATGATGTTATCTGGTTTCAGTTACTTTTTTTCTTATGAGAAAGTACATTTAATTCAAATGCTACTAGAATATGAAAAAAGTATCTGTTTTGCTAAAGTGCATTTTATAATGAGGAGTCTAACCCTTCAAAAAAAAATCTTCTGTCATAACATATCATAGAGTGTAGTATCTAATAAAGAGAAGAACCAGAATCACCTTTATATATAGCAAATTTAGATCAAGTTACAACTAAGTCTGTTTATCAGCTCCTGTAGATGGGGAAAGACTCAGCTCACTTAATAGCAGGTGTTTAGGATCTCATTATAATTAAAGAGTTAAAATAAAATCAGGTGAAGCAAATCCTACCTATGGAGTAACTTCACTAAATCAAGAAAAAACTCCAGATCTAAATTAATGCTGTTATATATTATCCTAGTGATTCAGTAAAAGGTATTTCCTAAGAAAAGTTATTTATTGCCAGCAGATGATTTTTCTTCCAACCCTTCCCATCCAGGTAACACAGTGATAATCACACACAAACACAACTGGTGGCCTTCAGAGAGCTTGGATTTATTTATGTATTCCCATGCTAGTCCCTAGAGAAAATAATCCATGCTTCATTGGACTAAGATGCAATGGCTTATTTTACTTTACCATTCAGCTCATTATTTCCTGATCATACACTTCTAAACTTCAGATGGCAGTTACTCAAGATAAGAAAATATTCAGGAGCTCTCCAGTACCAGTCTGACTTCCTACACACAGGGAATTTATGAAGTCACCTCTTCTGAAAGCAAAAATAAATGGTGCTTGCCAAATCTCATTACAAAGTAGATTTGCTATGACTGAAGTAATTTAAATCTTTTCTGAACTGTTCTCAACTTCCACTGTCATTTCTTATACAACAATATCCATGAAATAAATAACATAAGCTGACAAACGTAGCAGCTCCTTGAAACAGTTGTAACATCTCAATTGCATTAAAAGTCATTTCAATGTGAGAGCCAAACCAAAAAGGATACTGATCTGTTTGAGGTCTTCGGAAGTTCTCTGGCAGATTAGCTTCGTAGAGTAGCCTCGCTTTAGTATTTCCCATTTCCTGCATGCACTACAGAAAAGTGGTAGAAAACAGTTACTTCATATCCATTGATGCTTTAAACTCAAACAGTCAGAATGCTACTGGAGTGCTTAAATGACATTAAAAGTTTCTAACTTGGAGACCTCCCTGCTGCCATAGGTCTTAGGAAGTATGGCCACAGCCTGCCCAGACTTGATGGCTAGCAACATTGATGCTGTCTGTAGTGTTAACTAACCCACCCAGGGAAAGACAAGCTTTGATCTCTCAGGATGGCTCTTCAGACCAGGAAGACAAAGAGTAATAAAATTTGCCTGATGGCAGGAAGAGGCTTCAGACTGGAGCACACCTGGAAGAGTCAGTGCTTGATACACCAAAAGAACACAACCAGGTATCACAGGGATATGTTAGTGATACTTTACTGTTCCTTACTAAAAAGGCTTATAGCACTTTTTCTACAGATACAACCAAGAAATAGCTTTCAGAGTCCCTGGGGCAAAGTAGAAAATCTCTAAAATGATACAGAAATGAAGGGTAAACCAACTTCTGAAGTGGGTTTTATGAACTTAGGCTTGCTGCAATAGAAGTATGATACATGCAAAAGCTAATAGGACTGTAAAACATGTAAGCTGGGCATCATGATAAATGCAAATCCTTTCAGGAATATTCCTAGCATCCCTTACAAATTGGAAACATATTTGAAGATATTTTACCTGTATTTGCTCTGGCGTCCATTGATCCAAGTTGACAGACTTGACCCTTGATATATGAACCCCAAGATTTCGATGTATTCCAGCACATCTGATGCAGATAAAAACACCAGTGTTCCAAGAAGCCCATCTTGGTCCTAAAAGGAATGGGGAAATAATTATTTTCAAAATTTCCATATACTGTGAGAATTTTCTCTGTCATAATTCTATATTCAATGTGAATGAACAGGCTAGAATAAAGGCTCACCTCTGCTTCTCTAGAATATCTATCACTTTTAACAATTTCTATGTTAATTTTATTCACAGATTTCTACTACTAAATAATGCCACAAAACATTAACTAGTCAAATTTATCTAGAAAGTCATACATTGTGTCCACCTCCCCAACTCCAAAACAACACAACAAACAAAGCTGACTGACTAGCAACAAGTTTTTTTGCTTGTATCTTGAATAACCTTTATGGCTATGCCTCAAACGAAGCATCAACAGAAACCAGTAGAAGTTGCTCCTTTTTCTCCATTTAAAAGCTTCTTAAGATATGCATCTGTACTTAACTTGGAATTAAATGCAGGCAGGGCAATCTTATATTAATGCAACAATTACCTCATATAGCACAGACTCTACAACAGTAGCATGCAAGCTCTTAGGAAATGATCACACAGAGATTTGCAAAACCAACTGATAACAATATCCAGCTAAGAATGGTGGAAAACTGAATATGTTCAGTACCCTTGATTTCCAAACTACCATTCACAGCCAAATGGATTTTCTAATAGAATCAGGCTGATTTATTAGCCACCATTGTTTCTCAACTGTGCTGGCATGTTGAGACAGTTAAAGTATGCTGGCCTGAATTATCATGGTGACACTTAGGATTTTTCACTTGAAGCTACTATTCATTCTCTAAATATACACATTTATATCCTTTTATTCCAGCCCTGTACATCACCTCTATTAAAAGTACTACTTTGAAGCCCATCTAGTTCTGATCTCCAAGGAGTTCAAAGATTAAATAACTACCATCAAAAGCAAGAAGGCATATTGAAGAGCTGGAAAACATTTCAAGCAGTTATTTTCTGCTTTTGTAAGACACATGCACCTAGACCACTTCTGCAACTGCAGTTGTTTGTATTTCAAAATCAATATATTGTATGAACACTTTCCTGGGACCTACAAAAGAGCTTCATGCTTCCCTCTCCTGATCTTTAGCTTAGGACTGTGTTGGTGTGACCCAGCAAACACCCAGAGCTGCTCACTCACTCTCCTCTCCTACAGGACAGGGAGAAAAGAGCAGCAAGCTGAGACGACTTGCAGACTGAGATAACAGTTTAATTAAGTGAAGCAAAAACTGCACACAAAAGGGGAAAGAAAATAAAGGATTTTTTTCAATACTTCCCATGGCCAGGCAGCTGTCCAGCCCCTTCCTAGAAAGCTGCGCTTCAGCACCCACAACACTCGTTTTAGACACCACCATAACCAAGACTGTCCTTTCTTCCTTTCCTTGAGCTTTTGTTGCTTGAGCACTTGATCACAAGGCATAGAATGGTCAATTAGAGTCAGCAGACATTGCAGGTGTGCTTTCTGCCCACCCACCACTCAGCCTTTAAACTCTGGGGAACAGAATGAAAAAAGAAAAGCTCTGATATTGTTCAAGCACTGTTCAAGCAATAGCCAAAACAAGGAAGCAGGAGAAACCCTTTCAGTTAGGTTTCATTCTTTAGAACTGATATTTGAAAATCACAAGACACATTCACAGATCCCCATGTTTGCTGCACGAAGCATCACTCTTACTAGTGGAAATACTGGCAATATTTTGGGTAATCACTTTGCTTTTAATTTATCTTGCTCAATATCTCTAAAATGTCAAGCATGCCCACTGCTTGACCTTGAAGACCATAATCATCAAAATAACTGGCAGTTTTCAAAGTAAGTGTTACTGTCATAAATTTAGATTTCAAGGGTCAAAAGATCTAGGAATTATTCACCAAAACTAACACATCTTTTCCCACATGGCAGTTTTACATTACAACTACTAGTAGTCAGATAAGAAGGTCAGACTGTTTGTACTGTGTCTTAAATACTTCAACAACTAGCAACCTATTGATCTGCCTTTTTATTTCCCCCTATAAAAACACTACAGACACAAAATACTCACTCTTACACTTGGCAGATTTATATTACAGGAAAGCCCCACTTAAAATTTATACTACTTTAAGTTTTAGTGAGAGTTCTGCAGATCATTTTCCTCAACCTATTAATCAAGTTTCAGCTAAAATAGTGCACCAGAACAAAATAAAAAAAAAAAAAAAAAAAACCTTCTTAGCCACTCCATTAAGGTAGATCAAATACCTCAGTTTATGCAAAAGATTAATCTAGCCATGACAATTCTGAAACAGATAAAGTCTTGTGTATCCAACAGCCTCTCCAGTTTTTCCCCTGCAGTATAACCAACATGTCTTTTAAAACCTAGAGCCAGTTTTGACCAGGTTACTACAGAGACAGAAGGTGTTTAAGTATGGTATCTGTATGCTAAGTTTTTATCCCTATAAGGTGTTTATACAACCACCACAAATATTTTACCACAGATGAATTTGTACAATTACACATCACATGAGTTTCCTATTCTTCAGGTACTGCCTCAGCTATGAGATCCCAGATAGGCAAATTCTACATTAATGAAACAAGACTTGAAGGAGGACTTGACAGGACTGAAATAAATTAATAGAGATCATTAACCTTTTTGTAAAAATATTACACTTGAAACTTTGTTAACAAAAAGTAAGACTACTTTTGAAGCAGACGATTTTCTCCTGGAAAAGAGCAGTTTTGCATTTTCCCTAAAGCTCAATTTCATTATTTTGTACTTATTTATAATATAAATTTGGGAAATCAAATATATTTAAGCAATGAAGGAACAAATTAAACAGTGGAATAACAGGCAAACCTGAGGCCAGACAAAAATATTCATGTGTAACCTCTGAATTTTATTCTGAGTAATGACAATATGCAATATTAAACACTTCAAATGAAAAATTATTTCATCAATCCAAATCAATCATAATCAGAATTAAGCACTAGGAAAGAGAAGTCAGAAAATATTTGCTATTTGTGTAGCAAACTAACTATGCTTGACTCAACCGAACAGTCAACTAAAGCCTAAGCCTTTCTGTGTGAAAAATGTTTAACAGTGATTCAATAAACAACATACCGTTTTGTCAATTCTGTATGAAGTCAAGATCTTTATTTCTGTACACAGGAAATATTTTGCACTAATAGAAATATTTACATGTTTCTTTTTGCTCAGTCTTTAAAGATACATTTGGTTTCCTTTAGAAAAATTTTCAAGACTACATCTGGTTTAACTGCTGCATGTATTTTTGCTAGACAATTAAGAACATAGACATCTGGCTTCAGAAATGAAGACTGGACATGAAGAATCTTGATTTAAAACACCTTTACATGTCATTAGTAATGCTATCTTACCTACCAAGAACTGCACTATACACTGCAACTTCAGTCAGCTAATGATAACATGAAACACTAATGTTTGACATAGCTTTAATAGAATTCTAATTTTTTTCTTCTGAAAGCCATTTGAATTTTTACTAGAAGTGTCAATGCGCACTTCAGCAGCTTGCTGCACCACTCCAATATAAAAATACACTTGATGTTACTTCTTCAGTCATCTAAGATACAGATAACTGCTTGAAAATATTTTCAGTCTCTTTCATCCTTTACTGAAGTTAATTTTAGGAAAAAAGCCATAGGACTGAAAATGACCAATATTTATATTATACACTAGAATAATGTGAAGTCCCTGAACACTGTCCAGCTGAACAAAAGCTTCAGCAACCCTAAGACGGATTGCTGCTTCCAAGATAAGAATCAAATGTTTTTCTTCACTCTAAACCTTCTTTTCCATATTTCTATACATCTACTGGTTAGACCTAAATTCCTACTTCAGTTCTTAGCAGGTGACTGTGAAGGTGTGTGCTGTCTTCCAGAGAAATCATGACAAGATTTTGAACGCATTAGGTCATTTACAATCTAAGGAATCCTTAAAATAATGAGGTTATTTTGTTAGGCCCACATGGTTTATTGTGTGTATTTAGTCTTGCTGACAACTGCAATTCAGATGCCTTTATAAAAAGGAGTGATTAATTTTGACTGGAAATTTAAACACAGTACAAGTTTCTTTGAGAGCTAAACAGAAAGGTGGATTTGAGCCATCATATAGCTTTACAAAAATGAATTTGGAGTCTTGGCTATTACATGTTAAATTGAAAACACCAAGCAACATTTCCCAATACTGTGCTTGGCTGAGATAGAGTTAACTTGCTGCATTGCAGCTCCTATGGAGATGTGCTTTGGATTTGTGACCAAAACAGTGCTGGTAACAGTAATGTTTTGGCTACAGCTGGACAGTGCTTGCACAGAGCCAAGGATTGCTTTTCCATCCCCACCCAGAATGCAAGAGGCCAGGAGGGGAGTCAGGGACACCGGACTCCAACTGACCAAAGGGTACCCCAAACATATATTAGAATTCAATCAAGTGCATAGAAACAGCACTAACTTTGACATATTCATGGCATTTAAGGAGTCTTTTATTAGAGACCATCTGGGCCCTAACAACAAAATAAATATGTAGCTACCAAGAAATAACGCAGCCTGTTATATCTGTAAGTTTACAGAAGGTTTAGATAACTCATGAATTTAAGAAAAAACCTGGAGAGTTTATTTCAGTAGGCTTCCATGCCAGTACAGTTATTGTACAGAACCAACGTTCTCCCTACTCACAGAAATACCTACAGCTACTAAAAATCTGTGAACATTTCAAAAACCAGTTTCAGCTGTTTAAAACTTTAGCAATAAAGAGCTCAAAAGCAATTTACATAATTTTAGATAAAAGTCTTAAGTTGATTTCAAGCCAATTTTTAAATTTCTGAAAAAGCTATCCAATCTCACATGCCATTCTTTTTATTCTAAAGTGCACATCAAAGTGTGAATTTTGTGAAAAAAGCATCATTTTTACATATTCTCTGGTGAGGCGAAAGCTTTTCTCTCAACATATTTCAAAATCTTTCCCTCTTTTCCTTCACACTTTTCTTTTTTCAGGATACAATTTTGATGACAGATTTCTCATTCATATTATTTACACTGGACTCATACCTCACACATCTTTAATGTTTATGCACATACTCCCAAATACCACTTTCTCCTCTGTCCCCATTAACTCACTCAGTAAGGACCATGTGTTCTGCTCCACTATTTTGGAAAGAAGCTGACTGAAGAAGCCACAATAAAAATTCTAATGTTGCTGACAAACTCTCCTAATGCACTTCTACATGATACAACTACCTATTTGTGAATACAGCTGGCAGACATCTGTGGGCAAGAATAATGACAGGAATTGTAAGGCTGAAAGCTGGTACAGTGCATCTTCAAAGGAAACAAAATACAAAGTACATTAGTGTTTGCACATCCAAGATTTAAGTTTTACTCCAGCTGCTCAAGTTTTATTTTGCTGAGATAAAAGTACTTTTATTAGTGTTACAAAAAATGTGAAAGCCTTGTATACTAACTGTATATGAATCTATGCAGTCAATACAGTGTGAAACACTGCTTTAGCTCTCTATTTGATTAGTTAAAAAATATTTTAATTGTTTTAAACATCTCAGTCAACACTCCATCCTCTACTAAGCTTCCACCTGCAGTAAGAAATTAGTGAGAAATGTTATAAATTATCTGGCACGACTGGGCTGGAGTAAGAGAACCTGTCACACAAACATGCTAGGGGAAAAAAAAGAAATTTAAAAAAAAAAAAAAAAAGCAAGCAGTGGAGGCAAAAGAAAATGAAAGTATTTGAATATGACATAACTGGGAGACATCCACAAAGGAGCAAGAATAAGACCACTGCAGATTTGAGTATGAAGTCAAATGATGATGGTTGCTTCCCATATTACCAGTTCAGAGTTTCTTTCCCTCCATCAGTCCACCACCATCTGTTCAGCTCACTATAACTGCAGTTAATACTGAAATGCTCCTTTTGCTCAATACAGGTGGTGACCCCTCCAACCAAACATCTTAAAATTATAGAGAAAACAGAGGTCTGAATTGAGGTGAAAAAAGCAAGCATGAATCCTTTCAATTTTACATGTGTTGTGTCAAAGGGAAGGACAACTGTTTTACAGCTCAGCAAACAATTTTGAATCCTTTGCAATATGTGCATAAAACCAGCTTGCCAGGAGACTAGTAAGTTTTGAGACAATGTTTTAAATGAAAAAAGCTTGTCAAAACTAGCTTTAAATAAGGTTGGTATGATAAAAGCACATAAACACAAAGTAAATGTTTTCACTTTACATTCTTGCAGTTACCAGCTAGAAAATCTACAAGGAAGGAAGACAAGTATTACACATAGAGTACTAACTTTGCATCTCTAAAACTATCTGTAGCAAACTTATCTTGGGCTAACATCTTTAAAGACTTCTGACAGACTACAATTCCTTTTTTCTCTCGACAGCACCCTGCCTCTCCTTTACCCATAAAGCGCAGTGAAGTTACTTTAATTCTCATTTGTTTCCCCAAATCCTGCTGCTGTTTGGCAGACTTGATTTGCCAAAGAACTGGCTCCATCTTGTGGAACAGAGAATTAACTACAAGAAAATCTACACACTTGACTCATCCTGAGTGGCTGACAGCCAGTTTCCAAAGCTATCACTTTTGGCCGAAGAAAGCCTCAGTCGTTGCATCAATCCAAGCATATCCATGCAGTGCTCTCTCTTTGCATTACTTCCACACCCAATTCATACTGCTCAAGTGTTCTGCCACTCAAGATTTCAACCAAATTAGGAAACAATATATTTCGAAAACATATGTAACTTCTCCAAGCTGAGATACAAAGATTGTGAGCAGGAGACAAGCACCCTTACATCACAGGTAGAGAGAAAAGAAGGTAAACAAGTAAGCAGCAGTTGTATTTTATGTAATTCAATTCAATACAAGAAGATAGAAGTCAACACAAAACAGTCCCTTCTCCAGATGCTACTCAGGGAAGAACAAAAGAAAAAGGCAGAACTTACAGAGATTTCTCCAAGTTTCTCTCCTCCAAACATAACACACTGGAGACTGATTAAATCAAAATTAAATGCTCCAAACAATTTACTACCATGCATTTTCAGTCTAATCCTGCTGGTTCAAAGACCATCTCTTACTAATTTCACTGGCGGTTGCTTAGTTTTTCATACAAAAGGTAGATCCCACCACCTCCATTTCTGGTTCACCGACTCCTGGGCTGGATGAGGTGGGGGATTGAAACAAATCCTTCAAGAGAACAGCACCCACCCACCCCCAACACAAAAAGTTTAATTGCAATGTTAATATCCAGTGAAATAAATTTTCTGAATTAGGCAAATCTTTGAATGAATGAAAGATCTTGCATAAAGATCTTGAAGCAAAGGAAATCACACAAGAACCAGAGTACAAGTATCTTTGTTCTATGAAATGTTCTTCAAGGCCCTTGAACCTTAAGTCTTTTGAGACTACTGATAAAGGACTATTTGCTTGTCACTTGATCCACTGAATTAGTTTCTGATTAAACAGAACAAATAGCCTGAAGCATGTTCTCATAACATCTACTTCCCATATTAGGCATACTTTACAGTAGAAGAGCCTTCCTTGCTTTATCTCCATACCCACAAGTAGGAAAATCACACAAGCTCAGTCTTTGCATACTTTTAAGGTGTCAAAGTATGCAGCAAAATACTGTTTTATGTAAACAAAGGCAAAAAAGGACATAAATGGTAGTTGTTAGCAGTCTCTTACAGCTACTTAGTAAGCCTATGTTCAGAAAAGTCATGACCAGAATTTGAGAAGTTAAAATTTACCACATTTAGAAAAGCATGACAGGAGTTCAAACAAGAACTGTTTGTAAAAGGCTGTTTTCATATTTTTAAATAAAATCAAACTCAACAGTATGAAGTTGGACTGAAGGCAGACAACTCAAGAACACTGTTTCAGAGCCCATCTTAACAGCAGCTAGATTCATATGGTTCAAGGTATACTGCAGGAACAATGGAAAGACAAGCCTTAGAGGCATTGCTTAGCTATTTTTAGCCAGTGTCTGGTAGGTGGTAAAGAGTTTCGTGGACAGAATTCCCCCAAGTTTGTCTTTTGGTTTGGATAACCATTTTTCATGAAAGCCATCAAAAAAATCCGTTAAGTGCAGATTTATTCGTAACTCCAAATAGGCTCTGTAGAAGTAGCAGGAATGAAACTCTTCCCCTGCACAGCCATGTCCCACCTCTGTAAGTCAGAGAGAGAAATATGACTCAGTTTCTATTATTCCTTCAAGCTTACTTATCCACTTGCTTCTGTCGGATCAAAAACTGCTAATAGAACTTCAAAGAAATTTCAAGGGTTGTATCAAGCCTCAACCAGAAAAGAAGTACAGTGACACGAATGTTCCTTCAATTCTATGTTTAAGCCACAAAATCAAGTGGTTGGCTTCATAACAACTTTAATTCTGGAATGCATTCAAGTAATTTCAAACAGTGGAAGCTTTATACAGAAAATTAAGCGTGGAATACGAAAGTGCAGTTTGTAAATCAGAGGATTGGTTGGCTACATTAGCTGTTGGAGATACAAAGGTAATGTCAGTTTATTCTTGAAATGAACAGGTCTTTTTCTTGTCTAACAGCCATTTGGCACAAGCAGTCTTGTATGGTGACAAAGTGAAAGAATTTTTTTTGCCTTATTAACAAATAGGTACTAAAAATCTTCTTGACTGTGAGATAAGTTTACTTTTCCAAAATAAAGCCATTTTATCAAATATTAGGTGACTATAGAACATAAAAGCTAAGTTGTGAAATAAAATACAATACTTAGAGTTCACCATAAAGTTATATATACAAACACACAGTTGATCCCTCCTCATGTAAATGACAAAGAAAAGGAGATTATGATAGGTTTTGGGGATTTGTTCCCCAAAACATCACCAAGACCTCCTATTTATCTTAGAAATGAGATGACAGAATTTAAAAAGAACACCTACCTCATTAAAACACTTATTTTTAATGGAAGTATCAGTTTAACTCAGTGTTTTGCAGTGCAACTGCCTTTAAATCTATCTCCCAAAGTTTGTATTCCTGACTTGGAAGTACTTCACACCTTAGATTTCATCCATCCTCACACTACCCAGGTAAGCAGAATCATAAGCAACTTCTGAACTGTTAAGAGAGCAGCTCCTGAGCCTTGGCTGGCAGCCACGCCTGGATAGCCTGAGCATGGTGTCTGTGGCTGCACAGGGAGAACACCTGCAAAGTACACAGCCACAGCACACCTACCAGCCTTGTGGGTGCTACAGCACCCTTTGGAAAGTAAAGTCAGTGTCCCAAGTACCAGAGATGAGAGAGGTGCCAACCCTGGTACATTCAATAACCCAACAGCTTCAGAAATAAAATTTTAATTTGGCTAAGGGGTAATGCTACAATTTTATCCTGCCTGTTCACTCGTGAAGAGAAAGACTGCTTGTGTCAGAGTTCAGGCTGCAAGAATAAGGTGTGCAAGCTGTCATTTCCTGTTAGCAGCATTTGGCACTTTCTAAAAAAGACAAGGTTATGCAGCATATTACAATATTAGTAGGAAGCTTCTGGAACAGGTATAGCCTGCAATTATTCCCTTGTCAGCAAGGAAATGCTAAAACACTGCTTTAAGTTTACAATTTATATTCCTTTTATGTGCAGAAATAAAAGGAAAACGGGGAACAGCGAGCTCTTACAAAATGTTTTCATAAGCTGATAGCTAAGCATTAAGTAAAAGCATCACTGAAAAAAAAAGAAATGTATAAACCTACACTACTCTGTTAGGATGTAACAACTCCTCTGCATACCCAGGCAAAGAATAAAGATTATATAAGCACCTACTTCAAAAACACCCCTTCAGTCAGTAATTGAAGTTCTTCCTTTAACTGTGACAAAAACCTCAGAGTAAGATTTGTTTGCAAGACAGGCTTATAATGTAGCCTGTTTGCCATAAACAAGAATGAACCTTTCTCTACAAGAGACATTATCTAGCAACTGCATTAATCAGCTTCCCTTTACCATTTTCCTCAACTATAACTGAAGAGATCCTTAAGAAAACACTCCACAAACTGCACAACCTCTGTGCAATCCTCAATGACTCCAGAGATGTGCTTTCTCGTACATAACAAACAAGGTAAGTGTACCCCCATAACCACTCCAACAAGAACCTAAATTTGAAAAAAGATGCAGAGAAACGAGAGATTAAATTAGTTTCTTTATCCAAGAGCCACAGAATCAGTCTTTAAGATTGGAAAAGACATCTTAGATCTTAAAATTCCACTATTAACCAAGCACAGCCAAGTACCACATCTATCTATTCTTTAATATTTCCAGGGATGATGATTCAGCACTTCAGGCAGTGAGGCTAAGCAGCCTGTTCCTATGGCTGTTCAGTGAAGAAATCTTCCCCAATATCTAATCTATACCTTCCCTGGCACATTTTGAGGCCATTTCCTCCTGTCCTGTCACTGGCTGCCTGGGAGAAAGGGGCAACCTCCACCTGGCTATCTCCTTTCAGGGATTTGTAGAGAGTGATTAGGGCTCCCCTGAGCCTCCTCCTCTCCAGGCTAAACGCTCCCAGCTCCCTCAGCTGCTCCTCACAGGACTTGCATTCCAGACCTTTCACCAGCTCTGCTGCCCTTCTCTGGAATCACTCCAGAACCCCAAAGTCCTTACTGTAGTGAGGGGCTCAGAACTGGACACAGGATTTGAGATGCAGCCCCACCAGTGCCAAGCAAAGAGGGACAATCCCTGCCCCGGTCCTGCTGGCCACACTGTTGCTGATACAGGCCAGGATGCCATTGGCCTTCTTGGCCACCTGGGCACACTCTGGCTCACGTTCAGCTGCTGTCAACCAGCACCTCCATGTCCTCTTCCATCAGGCAACTTTCCAACCGCTCTGCCCCAGCCTGTAGCACTGCAGGGCATTGTTGTGACCCAAGGGCAGGACCTGGCACTTGGCCTTGTAGAACTTGATACAACTGACCTCAGCTCATCGATAGAGCCTGCTGAGATCCCTCTGTGAAGCCTTCCTGCTTCCTTCCAGCAAATCAAAAGTCCCACCCAACCTGGTATCACGTGTAAACTGATGGAGCCCTCAATCCACTCATCCAGATCATTGATAGAGACATTAAACAGGACTGGACCAAAGACTGAGCCCTGGAGAACCCCACCAGTGACCAGATGGATGTGACTCCATTCATCACTCTCTGGGCCTGGCGACCCAGTCAGTTTATACTGAGTGAAAGGCACCCCTGTTCAAGCCATGAGCAGGCAAAGTAAAGTGCCAAATTTCAAGCTCTAGACAGTAGAAATACACTGAAATCATCTATAATGACCAGCCAGATTATCTCTTGTACCAATCCTCTCTGCTATATTCATTTGTGTGGGGATGGAGTTTATTTTCTTCACAGAAAGCCCTACATTCTGAACCTGTGACCAAAACGGTGTCAATAACACACAATGTTTTATCTATTGCTGAGCAGTGCTTACATAACATTGAGGCCTTTTCTGTCTTCAGACTGTCCTGCTAGTGAGGAGGCTGGGGGTGGGCAAGTGGCCAGAAGGGCACACAGCTGATACATCTTGACCTCATCTGACCAAAGGACATCACATACAACACTGTGCTCAGCAATAAAAGCTGGAGTAAAAGGAGAAAGGAGAGACACTTGGAGTGAGTAATTACATAACTGTTACATGTGATGGAACCCTGCTTTCCTGCAGAAGGCTGAACACCCACCTGCTGCTGCTAAATAGTGAATTAATTCTTTATTTTGCTTTGTTTGGGCACAGCTTCTGCTTTACCTGTCTTTATCTCAACCCATGAGTTTTCTCACTCTTAGTCTTCTGAGTGTCTCTGCCATCCCATTAGCATCCACATAACCCACATTCACTGCAGACATTCCTCTACATTCCTCCTCTGTATACCATCTCACTTCCTCTTCAGGTTATGTAGATCAGATCAAGTAGATTTTTAAGCTGCACTATTCATCTCTCTTACCTACAGAGAGCCTACTGGCCCATCCTCAAGCACTAATATACCACAGTTCTCAGGCACAGGAATGGTCTACCTCACAAATGCAACTCTAGTCTTGACCCCTGAGTTTACTGCAATGATATTATCAATCTTCAGAGCAGAACTTTCAGTGGTGTTTAGGGTATTAAATTAACAGAAGAGACCTGGGGAAAAGAACAGGCCAAAGAGGACAGGCAGAATCACACCTTTTCTCCACTTGGAGCTCCAGTGTCATAGACAAACCCTTCCCACAAATGCCCAGGGCCTGCATGCCAGGGCAGTTACACCCCAGTACTGCACTGTCCAAGTCTCAGCAAATGGATCACACCTTCAACACCCATCCCTGAAGCTGGGTTTGAGCCAATACACACAACAGAAGGTATCTATGTTCTGTGAGACATATCTTTTAAAGAGCAGGTGTTAAACAACTTCTGCATTTCCTCAGTCAGTGAACAAAAAAACTGTAATCTAGGCTTAAACAACCTTCCTGAAGTCACATAAATTAATTTGATGATTTAATCAGATCTAATTAGATCATGCTATGCTTAGGGCTTTGTTCAGTTGTTTTGAACAGCTCTAAAGTACACTTCACCATCTCTTTGAGGAATAACTCAATCCAGTATTCGAAAATTTTGTGCTTTTTTAAACCACAGAATAACTTATGTCCAATTCAAATGCATCATGCCACAAATTCAAAGCTTAAATGTGCTTGCATTTTTCTAAAGGCATCTTCTTCCTTTGTAAAACTATGTTGGTCTCCTGCGTGATGATACTAAATTAAATGTAATTCAAACTAAAACAGTTAAACATTCCAGCATGACAGACAATCATCAATACTCAGGCATCATTATATCAGCTACATGTGACTGAGAAAGGAAAGAACAAATTTACTTTTAAGTAGTGTTCTTCACAGCTGATTTAAGTAGATTTGCTTCCCAAAAAATGAACAGAAAGTTGGGAGGGGTTTTTGTGCAAGTTATTTTTCCAAAGTGATCTTTTGTACTTTGTATGGAAAATAAGTTGCGGCCGTGCAGTATTTTTTCCTCAAAATATAATTTTTTTCAGATGCCAGAAGAGAAATGGAATACAATACCAAAGCAGTCAGCTGCATTCATTCTGGAATACAGAGCTGTGAATATGAGTTCCAAGTAGAATTAAGGTTGCTTGAGAAGTTATCAATTTGCCAGATGTGCTCTCAAAACTCCTCAGGACTCTCAAGCATAAGATCTTGGATCTGTTGTATTTTTAAATTTTCATTTAAGACCAAACACTTGACAGAATCCTTTTGTTCCATAAATATATCTTTGGAGTAACCTTCTTTAAGCAGGGACTCCATGAACACCCAAGCTCCACAGAAATCACAGTGAACAAGGCAAGTGTCAAGGGGTAATTTGCATCACTTCCTTCAGAAGTTGCTTGCTCTATGCTACAGAACACCTAGAAAATTGAACCAAGGCTTCACAGTCTTCATTAATGAGAATGACAGTTTGTACTTAGAACACACAAGAAACCCTCAACAGTTGTGGTGGATAAACCTTGTCTGGTCATCATGCACCCACCAAAGAGCAGAAAATAAGATAAAACCCCCATGGGTCAAGATAAAGGCAGTTTAATAAAGAAAAGCAAAGGCCATGTGCAGAAGTAAGAAGAAAAATATTCTCCTATCAGGAGGTGATGTCCACTTCCTGGGCAGTGAGGTCTCAGTACACAGTTGGTTGCTCTGGAAGACCAACACCCTAACAACAAAACCTCTCCATCCCCTTGCCTTCTCTTAGCTTTTACTGGGTCACCTGTTATAGCCTATCCCTTCGGTTTATTTGGGTCAGCTGGCTACGTCCCCTCACAAACTTTTGCCCACCTCCAGTCCAATGGCCTTTGGGGGGAGGCTGAGGAGACAGCCTTGATGCTGCACTTGCACTGCTCAGCACCAGCTGAAACACTGGTGTGTCATCAACACACCTCTAGAGCTGCGAAGCACAGCACCAAGAGTGCTGCCACGGAAAGTTAGCCCCTGCTCAGACAACACTGCTACAGCAGCTCAACACATTTAATGTTGAGGATAACCCAGGTTATCCTCACTTGGCAATGAGAGCACAGACCAAAAAGCCTGCACTCAGTGTCTTACTGACATGTCTCTTTGGTTTCACCTCTGCTTAAGTGCTCAAGCACACTTCCTCTGAAGATCTAAAGGGTGCACACACAGTGTGGCATTTGCTGTGTTTAAAGGGACATTTCTGTCATTCCATAGATAACAGGCAACTGGACAAATACCCCATCTATATACCTCAATGAGATAATCAGACCCTATATTATAAAAGCATCATTACTTATCAATACATCGATTGCTCCTATAAATTGTTATGAATGACAAATTTAAACCCAAATTACTTCAGCACACATTGCCAGGAGGTTATTTCAAATGATCATTCATTCCTGATTGTCCCTCACTGCCATGTTTCGAATAAACCTGCAAATTCAGCTGCATTCAAAATACCAGGTTACAAGATTAATCACTTCCATTGTCTTTTGCAGAATTTCTTAGAAGACTATTACTGCTTTTAATCCTACCAATTAACTCCTATACTATGAAACTTCATTCATTTCCATTCAAAGACTTCAGCAAAACTGCATTAGATTCTTGTACAGCAATCAATAGCTGAACGTGGAATATTGCATTCCTTTTCTCATCCATGCAAAAGAGAAAGTTATCTACTCCATTTTTTTTCTTCTTTTTTAAACACAAAATCATAGCCTGGCACAGCTTTTAGAGAAAGAACTGTGGCTTTACCAAACCACTGCAAAGTCAGTTGCTTGGCAACATTGCCTCCAACACATGGCTGTCCACAGCTCCACTCTGACAGGCACTGAGCTACAGTCTCTACCTCTTTTTCCTCCGTTATCTACCAGAAACAAACACCTTTCCTGAAGAGAAGAACAGGCCAATTGACAGTTTAAGGCTCCTGAGACAGACAGAACACAAAAACAACACTGATCAGCTTCCCCCATAAAACTTGCCACCAGCTCCATAAGCTACAACACCAGCACTCTATACCCACATCTACCACAGACGTACAGCACAAGGATGCTATCTGCTCCTGCAAGTTCTTCCTCCTCTTCCAATCATTAC
The DNA here is from genome assembly GCA_013401135.1 of Cettia cetti. Taxonomy (NCBI): domain Eukaryota; kingdom Metazoa; phylum Chordata; class Aves; order Passeriformes; family Sylviidae; genus Cettia; species Cettia cetti. The sequence continues at coordinate 11,764 of VZUI01045927.1, read as the reverse complement.
CTAAGAGCAGAAAAGCATCTGGCTTCTTTGATCAGAGGAAGACAAATCTCATCAGTATTTTGGATAAGTAGGAAACAAGGAAGGAACTCAGGTTCTCTTGATTGGGTTGTTTCATAGCATTGGGCAGGAGTTTCTTGAGAATATGTACTCAAGTTTATCACACAATAGAAAGCAACAAGTGATCAACACAGGACAGTGGAAGATAACCAGGAACTGGCAATATATCACATAATCAGAGTCTACTGTAAACAAAGATGACTATAAATAGGTATCCATTCAAATTTTAAATTTGCCAAGTTATCACAAAGACAACAAAGCAGTTTTGTTTGAATGGATTATTGTGAAACCATTCAAGAGCAAAACGTTAGGAGAACTAATATTGCTCAAGCTCTCAGCAAAGATTAATCAAATAAGAGGGCAGAACAGAAGAAAAACAGGAATCTGCAGTAGTTTCTTTTTTGCCCTAGTCTTCCAGAGGAAATCGTTGTTAGTCATAACATGGAGTTCAAACCAGTAGTTTCAAGATCCAGGGAAATTTCTGACACAAGGGATACAAGCTCTAAGCAACTTTCTACCAGCTCTACAGAGCAGTTAAAATTGTGAAGGTATTCTTCTAGCTAGACTTAAAACATTTCAGTCAAACACAAGATATGAGTAACCCTTTTACAATAGCATCTCAATTCCCAGTTGCTTCAAATGGTTAGATTTGGTCCTCTTTGTCTCTGGATGCACAAACAGCAAGATTTCTGTATTTCTTGAAAATTCAAAGCCTTCCTACAGTCTGTATTTACTACTGTTTAATCACTTTCTCATAAAGGATTTTGACTTTCAACAAAGAATCTACTTTGAATTGACACAGACTGATACTTGCACACTGGGGAGAAAGAGGAAACAAATTACATGGTGTCTGCAGTGGGACTCCATATCAGCTTGTAAGTGATACAACAATCTGAAATAGCAGAAACTGGAAGGGACCCTGGAAGATCAGCTAGACCAAGCCCTGGTGCTCAGAGCACAGAAAACACAGCAGGTTACTTAGGGCTGTTCCCAGTTAGATTTTTATTGCTTCCACATTGGATGCTCCACAGCCCCTCAAGCCAACCTGATCCTAATTCAACCTTTCATGGAGTAAAAAAACCCCAACCAAACAAAAAACCCACTTCTCATCTTTTAGTGGAATTTCCTGTGTTTTAATTTGCATTCACAGCCATTTGGTCCTATCACTAGATACCACACAAGTCTGCCTCCAACCATACTTTCTGTTACCAGCTGTTTATTATAAGAACCCCCCAGCAGCTTCTCTCCTCCAGGTTAAACAATCTCAGTGCTTTCAGCCTCTACTTGACCGTAAGGCACACTGACCTTCCCTTTCATGCCACTTTGCTAGACTAGCTCCAGTCTGTCCCTGTTTCTTTGTGGAACCCAGAACAGGACAGCACTACAGATGCAGTCTCACCAATGCTGAAGAAAGGATCTCCTCCCCCCAGGCACTGACCACTCTCTCCTGGAAATTCAGTCCAAGATGTTGTTTGCCTTCTTTGTGACAAGAGTGCATTACTGATTCATGAACCAATTTTTGATCCACAGCATCTTCTGCACTGCCAGCACCCCCTCCCTAGGGACAGAGCTTTGCATTTCCCTTTGTTGAACTTGGTAACATTCCCGTTGGCTCATTTCTTCACTTGTTCACTTGCCTGCTCCCGAGTAGCAGCACATCCATCTGGTTTATCAACCACTCCTCCCAGTTTTGCATCCCATCAAGCTTGCCAAGGGAGGGGTCTATCCTGTCACACAGGTTATTAACGAAGATGTTAAACAGTGCTGGCCTCAATAACAACCCCCGAGCTACACCAAAAGGGATTGGCCTCCTGCTCAACTTTAGGATGTTGATCACCACCCTGAGCCTGGCATTTTAGCCTCTAAGCTATTTCCAATCCACCTCACTGTGTCTTTATCCAGAAAGCATTTCATCAACTTACCAAAGAAGAAGTTATAAGACAGTTTCCAAAACCTCATGAAAGGTCAAGGAAAGAAAACACACACTGTTCTCATCCACCAAGCTGGTCATCTTGCTTGGTTCGGTGTAGAAGGCTGTTATCAGGTTGGTCACACATTACAGCCCCTTGATTAATCCATACCAACTACTGCCTATCATTTTTCTTCTTCTGCCTGTCATGTGTTTTCAGGATTATTTGGTCTGTCACTTTTCCAGGAACAGAGGCAAAGCTGACTGACTGGCAGTTCTCTAGATGCTCCTTCTTGCCCTCTTGAGAGATAGTAAGGACATCTGCTTGAGTTCAGCCCCTAAAACCCAACCCACCCCACCCCTGGCCACCACGACCTTAGTTAATGAGAGTCACCACAAAATTACCTTGGCCACCCCATCTCACTCCTGGATGCATCCTATTAGAGCCCTCATGTACATCCAGCTTCTACAAGCCATCCCAAATCTGATCCTTCTCTATTGAGGATCCTTGCCTAGAATTGCTGAAACCAAGTCTTACTAGTACAGAACAAAGCGAAGATGATACTGAATGTCTCTGTTGTTTCCACAGCCCAGATGAGCAGTCCTCCTCCCCATTCAGCAGCAGGCCTAAATTTTCTCCATTCTTTTTGCTGCCAGTTATCTGTAAATGCCTCCCTTATTGACATGACCTTGTAAGATTAAACTCCACATGGACATTGGCTTTCTGACCGAGACACATTTGCATGTTGGATGACGTCTCCAGGCTCCCCCTGGGTCACATATTTCTGCTTCCACCTGTTACATGCTTCCATTTTATGTCTGAGCTTTTTCAGAAGCTCCTCATTTGTTCAAGCAGCACCCCTGATGCCTTTGTACCATTTCCTATTCATTGCAATATGCCACACTAGAGCTTAAAGTAGTCAACCAGCTTTCCAGGCTCTCTCTGCTCAGAACCATCTTCCCAATGATTCTTCCAAGAAGATCCTTGAACAGAAGAAAATCTTCCTTTCTGAAGATTATGGTTATAATCCTACTCTTTGCTTTGCTGTCTCCAATTCAGATCCTGAACTCTTCTACCTTATGACCACTGCAGCCAAGACTAGTCCTAACTTTTACATCCTCAAATTGTCATTGCTTGTTTGCAAGAAACAGGTCCTCAACCACTTTTACTGAGATATGGGCATCAAGGCATGCCAGAAGTTACCTTGATTACTTATTATTCCCTGCTGTGCTTTCCCCCTAGAAAATAATAAGGATGGTCCAAGCACCCTATAAGCAAGAAAGCCTGTGAACATAACACTTGAGTAGTCTGAAGAAATCCTCATTAGTACTAACCCATAAGCTCTCAAGTGGCTCACCCATCTCCAGGAAAAGCCACAGGTAGCCCCACTGCTCTCACAGCAAATGGCAACTCCCCATTACCACCATCTCAGCCTGCCCTTCCTAAGCACCTGCACTTAGAAATTTCAGTCCTCCAGCTGTGAGCTACCCCACTCAGCAATGCCAATAAAAACCATAGCTCAATCCTAACTCATTTGCCTCTGCCATAATACCTGAAAACAACTTGCTGACAGTACAGTGAAGATGGATTTAAGTAGTCATGGGTTCATCAGCCTAACCCTTCAGAACCACCTCAACATGAAAAGAAGATATCACCAAACAACTTCACCTGTTCACAAGGCAAAGTCATTATGTCTTGGAGAATTCAGTTCTGGCCACAAGAGACACTGTGAAGCATAAAAGTTCCTAAAGTAAAGCTGAATCACACTCAAATGAACCTTACTGAGCCAGTCTAAGACAATGTGACACCTGAGCTGCTGACTACTCCCTGAGTAATGTCTGATAATTGACCCTCTTAAATCCTATATGATGCATTAAACAGGGCGTCACCTTTCCAGGAGAGGGTACCTCCCTAGAAGTCTGCCTATCACATAGATATATCTAATTACTTCCTCTGTATTGTGTACAAGGACCTCTTAAGGCTGCAGCACAGTTGCTCTTTCTCTTTATAGCATTCAGACCAAGAGGGAAGATACATCATTCCATTCTGCAAAAGGAAGTTCAGGAACAAAGCAAAGACCAAGTGGGATAAAATAAACAGCATCCTGCAGCAGTAGCTTTTCCACATCACTGAAGAGTGACAGAACCGCAGCATCAGGACCACTTGAAGACACACCTGTAGCCCTAACCAAAAAAACTGGGCTGTTTTACACTTCAAAAAGGCAAGAGAATGGTCTCATCAATAGCAATAATGGCTCTTCAGGAACTGTCCCATCCTTATTGGCCACACAACAGAAACAGCTTAGACTGTCAATAACTTCTGAAGATAGGGCAGCAAACTAAGCACGTAAGGATTTCTGCATCTGTATAACATACCTCCGAGAATCTAAAGATTTGTAACATAATAAAAAAATAAGACAAACAAGTTCCACAAATATTTTTATTAGTAGTCACAGAAATAATTAGGTTGAAAGGGCCCTCTGGAGGTCACCTAGTCCAGTCTCTTGTCAAAGCAATGCTAAGTTCAAAGTTATGTCATGCCGCTTCAGGCCTCACCCAGTCAAGTTCATTTAAGTCCTGAAGAATAGAGATTGCATCCACTTGGGTAAAGGCCTTCAACTTTGCAAATAACTGTTCTACTACAAGTTAAATTTCCTGTGACTTATTTGAAATTATTTTTCTGCCCTGTAAGGGTCAGGAGATGGAAACAACCCCCTTCCTTACAGGGGTCACTGCAACACCCCATTCAGAAGCCCTAAGCTAAGGCTGCCATACTTTTTCCCCACCAAATGAGATGTCTTAGGGGCTCTTTTCTGGGGGAGGACAATTGTCCTTCTCAGGGCTGCAACAGCAACTAATTCCTAAGTTTCAGTCTCATCCAGCCAGCATCAGCAACAGGGAAGAGCACACAAAACAAGACCACTGAGGTAGTTTTATTTCGTAGGAACAAATCAGGGGAAAAATTCTGGTTATACAGCCCCAAGAGAGACTGAAGTGAGTTTCTGGTCCCTAAGGGTCTATGAAGGCACTACTTTTGTCAAAAAGGCCAGAAAAGTGTCAGCTAAGTACCAGATTATCACCAGGACTTCCAGTGATACAGGTCCTTACTATTATTAGAGTTTAAGATATATCATTCCATTTGCTAAGTTTAAGAACAACCCTGAATCAAAATGCCTTGCCTTCATTATTCCTTATGGAAGGATATTGCAAAGCCTCACTGGACAGCCAGAGGCGTCCAGTTGTATCTGTCAATTCATATTCCAGTCTGTTACACTCACATGATCTTTACCAAGCTTATCTTGCAGAAGCAATGTGAACCCTGCAACAGAAACACAAAGAAATACTAGCAATTTCCTGTATCAAGAACAAATCCAAATGACCTGCAGTAATAGCTGATATTTGCAGGAACTGGTACCGAATTTCCATACAGCATGATCAGCTACTAGTACTTGGTGTTTGAACTTCAATATAGGGCTAGAAGCGGCACTGGGCATGGCATGTGAAACTGACCTCCAGCATAGTCCCACTGTGTTCTATTTCCCCGAGTGTCCTGTCAGGGCTTTCTCCACCTTAGGAGTAAGACAGGGAAGATCACCTTCACCTGAGGAGGTACAGCAGCCTTGCGCTAGTGTGAGCTCTCTCAAAGCTTTCTTACACTGACACTGAGGCAAAAGCTGATGCCTTGCACAGGCTGAGGCAGGGAGCTGTAAGAGTGACCCATCTGCTTGAGAAAGAAGTACACTGTCTAGTAAAGTATACAGGCAAGATTAAGACAGTTTAAAAGACCACACATCAAAAAAGTAAACAGCAAAGCAGCTGCACAAAAAGTGATGATCATATACGAATATTTAAGTTGGTCTTCCAGCCATAGAAGAGATGAAAGACTTGAAAGTCTACACAAAAGAGTCTGAACAGCTGTAAACATATCTGGAATATTTCAGATTTCTTTCCACAGCTAGTCTGCCCACTTACTTAAAATATATTTTTCCTCCCCTACCGTAGGTCTCATATTTCTGAGTTTGTAAGGTTTTCAGCCTGTCAGTATCTGATTTTTGTCTTATGAGAAGATTTCTTAAAAGAATTCTCACTCAGGGACAGTTCATGAAAATAACATTTCTCCTAACCATAACATTTCTAAGTTTCTCATAACAACCCTCTCCCAGGTGTTATTTCTATTGTTTAACCAATGGAGAGAGGTGTTCATTTTACAGACTAATCATATGCTTTCTTAGTGCAGCATGTTAAAACGCTGGGTGAATTGTAAAGAAAAATCCTTCTGAATTCTTCTACTACCTTAGAGTCAAGCTCTTTATTGCGTGTCCAACAGTGACATCCCACTGCTAAGAGACACCATGTTTGGGACTGGTTAGTTGTTAGGGAAGTTAAGTTCTAGCTACACAAACACTGGTACCACAATCTTTCCTATCCAGTCTCTCTCTACAATCCCAAGAGCTTGTACCTGCCACTGTTAAGACAGAGGACCAAATCTTCAGTCACATAAGATATTCAATGACAGTACAATAAACTATAAATACTGAAAAGCTTTTTCATTAATATTATAACCAAAATTAAACCAATTTTAATCTGGTTGAACAAGCAACAGCGTCAATGTGCTTCTTTGTACCAGGATTTTGGTAACAGATCATTAAAACAGGTTTCGAGCATTATCAGGCATGAAGTAAAACACTAAAGAAATAAAACCAACCAACCAAAAAACAAAACAAACAAACAAAAAAAAAAAACAACCCAGAACACTTCCTCTGATACAGAAATTTATTCACCTTTTTGGAAGGCCCAAAACATCTATTTAATTGTTTATACTAAGGTCTGCAAGTTTCCAATTATGTTATTTTAACTTGATTACAGTTTAAAAAATCTAAAGCAGTTGATTTACAACTCACGTAATTGCCTTCTTGATAGGGAGCTGAATTTACAGACTTTAGTCAATCCATTGCTATTAAAGGCATCCAGATCAAGCACAACAGACAGAAAAGGTATGTCAGAGAACACTCACATTGTTTTTTCTTAGAAGGGGATAAGACATTCTAAGCAGCAAGCCTGTAAACTGAAGGCCATCAGTCTTGGTCTAGTGTGACTGTCTCTGTAAATAGGGAGCATAAGACTCTGATTACTGCTCCTAATGATGTTTGAAACTAATCTCCTTTTGTGCTTCATCACACACTTCAACTTCTAAGTACTTGATTCAGTATTTAATATCAGCGTCCTAGCAACACCAGTCTTGCTGCCAAGCAATAAGAACATAAGTCCAGGAGACTTCTAGCATGTTATAAGTAGGTACTAACTACACAGAAATAGCAAATTATAGCCCCTATAGTCAAAGGATCCCCGACTGATGTTAACAGTTTGAGGTTTTTTATTTTGGCTTCACTTGACAGACTTTGAAGATGTGTTATTGCTTAAGGGATTCAAATATCAGTACTGAAACAATTTTAAAAATGCACTACCCTCCCACTACAATGAAAAGTAAAAAAAAAAAATTTAAATGCTTTACAATAGCTTTTAGCATAGTCTACATACCTGATACAGCTTCTCCTAGATCCTTCCAATTCCTGCCAGCTTTACTTAGTTATACAAACACAAGGATCACAAAGGAATTGCAGCTGCCTGCCTTTCAAAACTTCAGGGTGGCTTAAGCTACTGTCAGCATACCCTACTATTACCTACAAGTATTAGAAACAGTAGTGTAACTTCTTCTCAGTAATATAACACTGGGAAGACATCTACTGCCTCATGCAGACAGCTGTTCAGATAGGGATGTAAAGAACAGACAGTACACAGACAAGAACTCCCTTGTCAAATGTCATCCCAACCCCCTCACTCTTTCAAAAGTCTCAGTGATTGCAAAGACAGTTCCAGAACCTTTCATTTTCAGGCTTCTTCCCCACAGAAGTATCATCTAGTCTTTCTGACAGCTGTAAGATTTACAATTTGAAGGTGACATATGGCAACTACCATATGGCCCTACAACAGGTAGTTTCCAACACATTTTAGCAGCAACAGTCAGATTCCTAGCAGCTATTTAAACAGGCAAAAGGTAAATGCAGAATAAAACTCACTTCCAGAAACTGTTGCCAGTGTCAGCAATCCTAATTATTACTTAATGCTGCTCTGGCAGACGTGTCCTCAGCTGTATTCTTCACCTTACAAAGCCAACCAATGTATCTGCATACCTCACACTTGGAGAAGTAGACCACAAATCAAAAGATGGACTTGTTCTTGATACAAGACTACTGCTAACGACAGAAAGATTATTTTGAGGATGACCAAAAAAGAGCTTTTCTAATTCTTACACAGAGGAGGCATGCAATAAATACTGAAAAGGTGCATGCTTCAAACTTCTTTGCAGGCAATGCATATGGTGGGCCTATGGCTGGGCAAGGAAAGCTAACTCAGCAACTCAGGAGTGATAGGATGGTAGGAAGATCCTGTAGCACCGTTTTTGCTGCAAGAAATACTAGACAGCAGAAAAGCCTTATTGATATGAAGGAAGAGTTCAACAGTAGCATTACAGTAGATGCAATGAAAGTACTGAGTGGTAAATATGCTAACAGGACATTACATTTTTTAGGGTCAAAAGGATATTTGTATGACTTTAAATTATTTCTAGTAACTTAAGAATTCCCAAAGTCTCAAAGAATAGCAGCTAAAACAGATATACAAGTATAATCTGCAAGATTTCCATAACCTTTGGATGTGACTGTCTGAAAAGAGGCCTAGGGTAAACACAATACTTCAGGTTTAAGAGATACTATAATATCAAGGGTGAGAAAAAGGAATTAGTTTCAGTTAAGTGCCCATGCTGAACTGACAGCTATCTGAAAGACCATACTGAAAACAATGTTTTTATGTACTGCCAGAATAAGATCCAAGACAACTGCAACTCAGTTAAAACAACTAGTTAATCATGAAGATGTTACCTCACAATTAGGTGACAGAAAAAGAAACAAAACACAGAATTTGGAGGCTCCTACTGAGCAACAGAAAGAAGGACAAAGGAGCAAAGCTCACAAAAAACCCCAAACCTAAAAGAAACTAAAGCAGACAACATTTCAAAGAAAAAAAGAATACATTACACTAAGAAAACTAAAAACACACTGAACTAGGACTCACACAAGAGAAGGGCTAAACATTTTGTCACATTAATGACAAATGGCTTCGTGTTAATTTCTGCAGAATCCAGGATGAAGAGGCTCTCCAGTGGAACGGACCATAGGGAACTCCAGACTAATAACAAACATGACCAGAGATGAAAGGGATGCTGTTAGTGTTGCAAGAGGAGAAGGAGACCTCTCAGGCTAGGGAATGCCAGACAGCTGGCAAGCTCTGGATAGCTAACAGAGCCACCTTAATAGCTGCTGCCTCAGACAGCTCTGCATTCCAGGACTAGCAAAACTACAGCTTTGCCAGACAGCAGCAAGTCATGAGCATTCAAACACCACGGATTAAACATGAAACACATTAGGAAAAAACAGCTGGCTACAGCCTTTTCACTTTTTTTGGTAAATAAGTTCAACAATATAATAAGCAAGAGTTCAACAGTGGCATTGCATGCTCATGACAAGCTTGATTTTCAACTTAACAGCTGCTAATGTTTCCTTTTTTCTGAGCTATCATCTGGAAGTATACAGAAATCTAGACTTCAGGGTACAGTGGAGGCATCTCAATATTGTTCACACAACTCTCCTTCCAGAAGGAAACTTCCTAAACTTCAAGTAAGAAATCTCCACCAACTGTGTATATGTGGCCACATCTCAGTCAAGTGCCTTTAGAAGAGCTGCAACAAAAACAAGCTTATCATTCCACACTCTTCCTACCAACTATAAAAAAACCCCAAACATATACAGTAAAGGCAAAGTCAGACAGCACTACAAAGCTAATATGATGCAAGATTTAAAATAAAAATTGCTACAACAGGATGAAGCAAATGCAAACTTAACTCGAAGGGGAAAAAAAAAGAATAAATAAAAAAGAAACCACCAAACCACAAGCTCCTCACATTGCATCACCCAGTATTTTCATGCCAGCGTTCCTGGGGACAGGACGAAAGCAAGCCATGGCATACAGAGAAACAGCAAAGGAAAAGCAGAGCAAAAGAGAAAAGCAAGAAGCTTTCAAAAGTGCCATCAGATTTTAGTAGGTACCTAAGTAAAATAGTCTACTAGAAATTTGAAAACTGAATTAATATGTACTAGCAGAAGACAGCCTGCTCAAGATATTGGTAGGTCCTCCAGAACCTGAACAGGAAAAAACCAAATTCAAGATACACCAAAGCTTGATCTTATGAAAGAAAGCAAAACAAACAAACAAACAAAACAACACCATGAATAAAAACACTCATTAACATAAATATAAGAAAAAGGAAGCTGAAAGTGTCAGCACTGCTGAACCAAAAGGGCAAAAGATACCAAGCACCGAGGGCTACAGAGACTTACAAACATTTTGACTAAGCAAGAGTTAGAAAGAAAACTCAGAAGACAGGACAAGCAATTGGAGAATTCTGGACTCTAACCCTGAGCAACACAGCCCTCGGGTCAATGCTATAAAAAACCTCACATATGGAATTCCATCAGCAAGCAACACCGAGCAGCCTTCAGCACAGAAATACAAAGTGCCAATAATACATAAAACATACAAACATACTTTCTTCAGAAAGATACTTTCTTCAGAAAGCCACTGGTTATGAAGAGTCATTTACATAGTAACCAGCTGTCAGGGGCAAGAGGAGCTGTGTTAGGAATTGTTAGGTAGAACTATTTACAAAATATAAGGGCCCATCATCTTTGGTGTAATCCATATCATCTACTTCTAAGAGTTTATATTAGGACAATACAATCTTCCTTCTGATTGTGCATGGTGTGTGCTTGTGTGTACAGTGAAAAAAAGTAGCACACACAGATGGGAAGACAATTTACAACAGCGCCATTTCTGGTTGCTCAAACGAAGCTCACTCACACACTTCACCTCCACTTTCCGGGGAGAAGGACTGAACAAGGCAGCTCTGGCAGTAACCATACAGTGTGAACTCCCAATTGTTATTCAGGAAGCATTACACTTAATAACTTACCGTGCAGTCACCTTACCTAGAGTAGGGTCTCAATAAATTGACACTAGATGAAAGAGGGATGTGCTACATTTTTCCATTTAAAAGCTACAGAATCCAAGGTAAATACAAATGCAAATATGTATCTACTTCTGTGCAGGGAAAAAAAAAAAAAAAAACAAAAACAAAAACAAAAAAAAACAAAAAACCAAAAAAACAGACTAAAGCACTGTAAGATTTGCCAGTGATATAATCTTTAAAATTTCCATTTATCGCCAAAGCCACATCTGTGACACATTTAACCAGACTCAGACATCCAAATTCACAGAGCCTGGCATTCTGACTGACTCAGCACGGCAGGGTACATTGTTTTGGACACTCGACGTTCAACTCATCTGGCATCTGCCAGTCCCTTCCCGAAGGCGACAGCCCGCTCCGGATCGATACCTGGCAGCGCAGGAAGCGGACGCGGCCGTGAAACTTCAGGAAAGGGCTGGGCCAGTCATTGCATAAAGCGCGGCTGGGGGTTCCTCGCTGGAGGACAAGGCGGCTGCAGCCGGGCCCGTGGAAGAGCGGAACGCGGCTCACACGGAAAGGTCAGGCTGTCTACCTGCCCGCCCCGCCGCTGCCCCCACGCCCGACCCCGCTGCCGCCCCCGGGCCCGCTGTCGGGAGGAGCCGCCCGCCGGTCCCGCCGCCCCTGCGGACGTGGCGCGGCCTGAGCCGGGCCCCGCAGCC